>JANEYF010000904.1:1567500-1865651 GCA_029963845.1 Rhamnusium bicolor
CGGCCATAATATTTTTATCTGACTTTCAATTGTTCGGATTCCTTAGAAGAAAGTACATAAATACAGTTTTGTAATTTAGGTAAAAAATCAAGCAATGATTGAGTTAAGCAGTTAAAATTATCACCCTGTATGTATGCAATCAGGCTCGTATTTATTCAGTGCATTTTTCGTTTGAAACTTATATTTAATTACTACTGTGACAGATTGAAACCACCCACGCATTGCATTTTGCACATAATTTTCTAGGAATATGTTAAAACCAATAGCAACAAAAAACTTTTAAAATAATAATATCTTACATAATTTTCGCAATATTGATATTGATATTGATATTAGTAACCATTCATTTAATGCATAGTTATGGTTGAACAAACTATATTTAAATAATTTGCATTATGGAAAATGGCGTAAAGTTCTTCGAAATTATGTAATGTAACCTTAGAAGTTGGCCTGTCACTTTGTTTTTTTGTTTAAAATTTCGTGAAAATTTAATGACATTATTAAAATAAAATTTGATTCAGTATGAATATACAGGGTGGGGCAGTAGTGCGTCGGACCTCGATATCTCGAGTTCTACGATAGCTAGAAATTTTTTAAAAAATTATTTTCGAACATACAGGGCGAGCCAAGACGAAATTACAGGACCAAGTGCCTTTCTTTTTTTAAATGGAATGCTATGTATGTCAGTACATTTTTTTGAAGCCTCTTTCTAGGCTCTATTCATTCCTATATTATTATTGGCTATCTCCCAACCACTTTGATGTAATGAATTTTTTTTGTTGAAATAATGCCATCTGCAGATGGATATTAAAAAAATCACCACAGTCACAATAATGGGTTTTAAGAAGAACTTATGTGCATACCAGTTACGAGACATCTAATTAATGTTTTTGAATCATTTTCATTTCCTAAAAATGTACAGGGTGGTCAAAAATTAGTATTCAATTAAGAACTTTTTAAATTGAATTTTCTCAATTTTTTCAAATGAAACACCCTGTATATTTTTCGACGATGTGATGTAGAAATGAAAAACGAAAATTTTTTTGTAAGTACTTCCTATGGCTAATTGCAACCATTTTCGTTTTATAAATAATTAAGTGTCAAATTCAAGAATAAACTTAAAAAAAGAGGTTCCCTCAAATAATTCATTAGAAAAATTTATAATAGGTGTTCGACGTGTTGCACATTTTGATTGACACACGTCTTTATGCAATTTTGAAATGAGGCCATTTAGTGGGACCATTTCCATTGAAATGAGTAAATAGTATTTAACCAGTCCTTTACTGTAATGTTTTTTTGTACATTTTTTTGCTGTTTTCGTTATTCGACAAGCAATAAAACCTCAGTTTGGTATGAATTGTCGTGTACAAAGGAGCATTTATCACACTTATCGGTCGTTAGTTACAATTTGTATTGAATTTAAAATATTTGGAATTTTACAATATGAATTTTAATAAAGCGGAACTTGTAGACATGACTTTTGTTTTGGGCGAGTCAGACAGAAATTGTTTACTTGCCAATAGAATTTATCATCAACGTTATCCTGAAAGAAGGCTTCCTGATGTTAGCAGCTTCCAAAACCTTCTCGATAGATTTCTGGAAACTGGAAATGTCGAATATAAAAAAGTGAAAGAATAAAACGTGTTGTGAACGAAGAAAATGAGTTTTCTGTGGTGCTGGCAACGGTTGAGAATCCCCATGTTAGTCAAAGAGAAGTGACCTCATTAGTAGGAATAAGTAGACGGTCTGTGGGTCGAATATTAAAAACAAATAAGTTGCATGCATATCATATTCAAATGCACCAGAAATTATCTGATGACGATTTTCAAAAGCGCCTACAATTTTGTAATTGGGCCAGAGGTAAAATGCAAGTTGATGTCAACTTCTTCAATAATGTTTTATTCACTGATGAGGCAACTTTCCATAAAAATGGATTTGTTAATAGGCACAATTTCCATTATTATGCTTCGGAAAATCCTCACTTTTTTATGCAAGTTGATAACCAACACAGATGGTCTATAAACGGTTGGGGAGGAATTATTGGAGAACATATAATAGGGCCACATTTCTTTGATGGTGCATTGACTGGAGCTATTTATCTTCATTTTTTGGAAAACTATCTGCCACAATTATTGGTAAATCTCCCTAGAAGAATTCGAAATAGGATGTGGTTTCAGCAAGATGGTGCTCCACCACATTATTTAAATGCAGTTAGAGACCACTTAAATAATACCTACCCTCATCAATGGATTGGAAGAAATGGACCCACTAAATGGCCTGCTAGATCCCCAGATCTTACAAAAATGGATTTTTTTTTTATGGGGATACGTGAAGGAAATTGTTTATAGAGACACACCAACAACAGTACAAAATAATAACTGCCTTTAGATCTATCACACCGGCAGTTTTAGAAACAGTGGGAACCTCATTTCAAAAGCGCATAGAGATGTGTGTCAACCAAAATGGCCAACATGTGGAACATTTATTATAATTTTTTCTACTGAGTTATTTGAAGAAACCTCTTTTTTTAAGTTTATTTTTGAATGTTGTAATTATTGCTCAATAAAATGGGGATGAGGTATCGACATCCGTTTAATATCCGATATTCGATCAGTGAAGTTAAGCAGCACTGATCGAGTCCGGCAATTGGATGGATGAACGATAGCTCATCTAACAGTCGGTAGGCTGTCAACAGACAATCCCGGGAAGGCCGCTGCCTGATGCAGGCGGAGAGGCGAACCCGGGTGGAGGGTAGAAGAGACCTACCCAGGAGGTTTGCCACTCTGCTAGCGGTGCAGGCGAGCAGGCCCAGGCGGTGGGTTAGTTGACAGTCGAGGACCGTGGTTCGGAGTCCACGCTAAACTGTAGGTCCCTAGGTAAAAAGGGCCCATTGTGGCTTACTTGCCTAGTAAAATAAGTAGCTACTACATTGCTCAATAAAACGAAAATGGTTGCAATTAGCTATAGGGAAGTACTTACAAAAAATGTTCGTTTTTCATTTTTACATCACATCGTTGAAAACTATATAGGGTGTTCCATTTGAAAAAATTGAGAAAATTCAATTTAAAAAAATTCTTAATTGAATACTAATTTTTGGCCACCCTGTACATTTTTAGGAAATGAAAATGATTCAGAAACAATAACTAGATGTCTCGTAACTGGTATTCACATAAGTTTTTCTTAAAACCCATAATTGTGACTGTGGTGATTTTTTTAATATCCATCTGCAGATGGCATTATTTCAACAAAAAAATTCATTACATCAAAGTGGTTGGGAGATAGCCAATAATAATATAGGAATGAATAGAGCCTAGAATGAGGCTTCAAAAAATGTACTCATATACATAGCATTCTATTTAAAAAAAAGGCACTTGGTCCTGTAATTTCGTCTTGGCTCGCCCTGTATGTTCGAAAATAATTTCCAGTTATAGACTTTTTTATCTAGTTTACTTGCAATTTTTTAAAAAAATTTCTAGCTATCGTAGAACTCGAGATATCGAGGTCTGACGCACTATTGCCCCACCCTGTATATTACAAGAGTTGAGTTACAAACATATTACACCATGGTAGTTCGTAGAAAATCACGCCTTATATTAAAATGTTTTACTAAAAAGTTGAAGATATGTTTATGCACCTCCAGGAGGCAATCCTTCAACAAGTACAAGAAAAATTGCAGCAGAACTAAATATGAGTCATAAAGACATTGTGGAAAATCTTGAAATACTACCAGCTCTATCCGTATCATATTCAACGGGTACAAGCTTTATTGCTAGACGACTTTCTTCAGCGTTTAAAATTTCCCAGTGGTTCTTAAAAAAAGTAGCACGAAACGGGAATTTTTGTCGAATATACATATTTTTCACCGATGAAGCTAGATTTTCAAGAGATACTAGCTATTATGAATTTTCATAAGTTTTTTATTATTATTAAATAAATATTAAGCTATTATTATTGAAATAGAAATTTTGTTTAAAATTGTGTGAGCGTCTTCTTTTTTATTTTTTTAAGTCTTTTATGTTCTGAGATCCTTTCATTAATTTTTCTTCTAGTTTGTCCTATATAAACTTTAGGGCAAGTACCACAGGTTAGCTTGTAGACTTCGGAGCAAATTTACTTTGCTCATTAATTTTGTCTTTGTTATTTCAAAATTATTTACGAAGAATATTGTTTTATGGGCAGTATTAAAATTTTGCTTATTATACGGCGTTACAGAATCTGATTCCGAGGGTTCTCAACAAATATTTATATTCAAATAGGAACATTGAAGAGGTGGGAAACGCCGTTCTTGCTCTTAATCTCTTTATTAAAACTCAAATGATAATTCCCTCATAAATATTTCAAGCAAGTTCAACAAAATTTAAATTCTTTTTTACAAGTAGAACTCGATTCAATATTCATTCAAAAATAAAAATAAAATCTTGTGGTACACGTGTTCAATGTCAGACAGTCGGATTTAAAAAAATTAAATCGTTTCAGCTACTGTAACTTATCTGTGTGATGTGACAGTGGGACACATTGATGAGTCGTGAAGTATTCATTCTTAAAAGCGGAAAACTGTACTGGGCGACTTTGTTTATCTCAAAATCTGACTTGGAAAAACGGGTGTTGTGTATTTGGGTTTAAAATCTTAATTTCAAAGAAGGATAGATTGGTTTACAGAGTGGTTCTAGTAAAACAAACTTAAGATTTGTTTAAAATTTTAAAATTTGGTAAATTTTATTCACTTTCTATTGTCCTAATTACATAAAAATTGATTTTCGCATTGTTAAGTTGGGAATATTTTTTTAGATTAAGTAATATCATTAACGGGTAACACAAAAAGCAGGATCGGATTTAAGTAAATTTTTGGGTTTAAGTATAATGCAAAGTAATTTTTTGTCATATTTTTTTACTGGATTTTCAAAGTAATAAAATAACAAAAATGAATCGACACTCCGCTTTTCTTAGTTGGTAAAACAGTTGACATCTTTATGTATTGTTTATATAACTCTTTCATGAATAAAATTGCTGACCTAAGTACTATATATACGATATACTTAAAGGCATAAAAAAACTAAATAACAAAATGACAGCCGGCGTTGATAATGTTCCTAGTTTTTTAATCAAAGATTGTGCTACAGCATTTGTTCAACCCCTGCTTTTGTTATTTAATCTCTCGTTAACTACGTGTAAATATCCAGATATATGGAAAATTGCAAAAATATGTGCCATACTCAAATCCGGTGATTCTTCTTATTTAAATAATTATAGACCAATAGCAATATTATGTAACTTTGGCAAATTATTAGAGATTATTTTGTATGAATACATTTACTGGTCTGTTAAAAATACAATATCGCCGTCTCAACATGGTTTCATGGAGAAGAGATCTACAATTACCAATCTAGCCTCGATATCTCATATCAGTATATATCAGAATCCTTAGATTCACAAGGTCAAGTTGATGTTATATACACAGACATACAGAAGGCATTTGATTAAATAGATCACTTTTTATTACTATCAAGGTTGAGAGGAATTGGTTTCTCTGACTCTTTAATTTGTTTATTTGAGTCCTATTTAATTGGGAGACATCAATTTGTTGAATATGGAGGCTATCGTTCTCAATCATATACAGCAGTATCGGGAGTTCCGTCAGGATTAAATTTAGGACCCCTTTTATTTCTTATTTTTATTAACGACCTAACAGCTAATATTAATTCTCACCACCTACTATTTGCTGATGATCTCAAAATTTTCCTAGAGATAAATTCTATAGAGGATTGTATCTTACTGCAAAATGAAGTTAATAAAATTTCTAGCTGGTGCTCGGTCAATTCTCTACAGTTAAATATTGGCAAATGTAAGGTTATATCATATACAAGGAAGGACACTACAGTTACCTTTCAATATAAAATAGATAATAACATTTTGGATCGTTGTGTGAATTATAAGGATCTGGGAATTATTTTTGACCCAAAACTTACTTTCAACAATCATATCGATGAAATGGTCAAATCGGCATTTAGAGCCTTAGGTTTTTTAGTAAGAAATTGGGGCGGTTTTGTGAATATTGACACCCTGAAACTGTTATACATATCATTTATAAGAAGTAATTTGGAGTATGGCTGTATTATTTGGTTTCCCATATATTAAAATTCATTGTCACGCATTGAATCAGTTCAACGCAAATGTCTGAAATTTATGTTTTTCAAATGTAATGGATCTTATCCTCCCCGAGGTACAGACAACAATATACTGCTTAATATGTTTGACCATAAATCTCTCAGATCCAGAAGAGATGTTGTCGTTTTATCCTTTCTTTATAAATTAATTAGTCACAATGTTGATTGTTCATTTCTTTTAAGTAAACTAAACCTATCAGTCCCTAGATTAGAATCCCGTCAAAACAACCTCTTTTACTGCGATGCTCCTCGTACAAACCTTATGATAAAGTCACCAATCTTTAATATGTGTAAAACTTTTAACACCATTTCATCTTTATGCGATGTCAACTATGATAGTTTAGTTAAAATAATTCATATATATGAAGAAAACTGTGCTTATTAAATTAGATTATTTCATAACACTATACTATATTTTACTTTTATGTATGAGTTTTTTTTGTAAACTCTTAATGTAATGTCAATGACTATGTATATTGCAAATTTGTGCATTTTATATCACAGTATACTTAGTTTTAAGCTTTTCCTGTAATTGGGTGCTTTAACCTGTAGGAAATAAATTACTTATTATTACTATTATTATTATTATTACATGTAGTAGACGGGGCCTGTGTTAATTTAAGAATATACATATGTAAAAATTAGTTAATAACTGAATTTAAAACAATACAATTCTTCAATAAATCGGCATTATTTCTTAAAATTTGTTTTTTTTATAGTCACACACAACCAACAACAAAATCACAAAAACGGGTACACTAACTACAGTAACTTATTTACAAATATAATTATCAAAAATATTGAAAACAGAAAATATGAAATATCTAATGCTTTAAAATGGAAGTACTGTATAGTGTTATACTCTAATTTAAGTTTATTGACATACTACTTAGTTTGTTTTGTTCATGTTTGCTACCAATACTTGTGTATTTCTACATACTCCTTTGTCTTTTAGTCTCTTTCCCTTAAAATTTCCTTTTGCTCAACAGACTTTTCATTATTTCATTTAGGCATGAAAAAAATATATAAATTACACTTCTTTAATTATCCACTCTGTACCTGTACAAGTCTCTTGTCCCCTGTCGATGAATATTTGTAAATGTCACTGTCATGTAAGTCCATAAGACATGACGTAACGTAGTTCTATATCTGCCATATCGGAGTCCACCCAACAATGGGTACTTTAGCGGAACCCTGCTGCCAAGGTGCCCCGTTGAAAAGTAGGGTTTACTTGATTTTTGATACAGTTAAGTCCGTGTCACAGCGGGCAGTAGCTAAGGTGGCATTGTTGAGGTTTCCGGTTACTAATTAGTTATTTATACTACACACCCATGAGATTTATTCATTTTTTATGCGCTGCTTTAAGAAGGTGTTATTATAAGTAATTTATGTCATAGATTTAATTAACGTTTGTCAAGTGTTACTTTACGGGTTGAAGAATCGTTGTTTCGCATATCGTATAATTTTTGCAGACTGAAAAATTTTATAAATATTCAGAATGTTTACAAACCTGATGTAGAAAATTCGTCAGTTAGTTCATTTCATTAAAGTAACAATAAAAGCTCCTATGAATTTGTAGATCTCAAATTTCTTCTTTTCAGGGATACAAAGTGGGTTATGGATATGTGGGTTTTGTTCATATTATTATTATTGAAATACATGACTCGAATATTAATATTTAGTTTTATAATGAAATTAATATCAAAGCTTTGAATTGCCAAATTATCAAAATTTGTTTGGATTTGGTTAATCAACACAAACAAATGGTTTGCAGTTTATTTGTGCAAACGAATTTTGAGAAACACACATAAGATCATTATAAATGTCCAAAATATCTACCTCGAAATTCCACACAAATCCTAACACACCGGATCATTAACCTTCTTACTCTTTGGAATATTCCAACAATCTATTACTCCCTGACGAAGAATAGGAACATTTTCTATAGGAATTACATAAACCAGTGATTTCAGATGTCGCCACAAAAAGAAGTGTTGGGTAGGTCTGGCGACAGAGAGTACCAAACAATTGGTCCTCCTTACCTGATCTATTATTAAGGATAATTTTCAGTCAGAAATTCTCAAGCATTTGGCAGAGTTGTCTCGTATCTCACTCGTCACATTTTGCAGTAAAGGTCATTCTCCAAAAATTGTCTGTAATGTTTATCTATTAAGCGTCTTAATAACATAAATGGCCCGATAATCTAATCCCCTATGATCTATACTATACACTGATATCCCGTTCTTCTTGGTGTTTTTGCTAGGCGTTCACATGAGCATTTTAATCAGCACAGACATGGTTATTGTGGTGATTGAAAACACCTCCTATGGTGAAGTCAGCTTCATCAGAAAATAACTCTGAGCAGAAAGAGTTAATATAGGGATATGAAAGCTGATCGTGAAAAACCTCTCAAACAGTCCTATTGGAAACATGTTCGATATTAGCATTTTTTCTCGTACTGCCTCCAGGATTATTAGTAATGAAGTTCAGGACAATTTTTTAAAACTGTGGTCTTTTTCCGGTTCCTTATCTTCCCTCTTCGTTGGACTTTGGTTTCTTAGTCCCAATTTCTCGTAAACAGAGATAGATCGAGGCTAATGTACTACTATTTGAGAGACTGGTGAATCGGATAATGTTCGTTGTAGAGCCGCTTCACTTCATAGCTGTTTCCATTAATACGGCCATCGAAAACAAGCATATCCACCAATTCCTTAAAAGCATAATCAACCATTTTCAAATAAAATTATGCTGACTTTCAACCTTCAGTATTAATATTAATTGATAGTCCTGATACTATGACTTTTAAAAGAAAATAGTCATTGAATGAATTTTGAATTGGCAAAAATAATCTCCATGGTGAGCAAAAAATGATCAAACGATAAAAACTGGGCCTAAAAAAAATCAACAAACCTTAAAAAAAAACAATACAAAGCGCTGATAATGGATCTCATTCGAGTATTCGTGTTGGGTCAAGCAGCTAGCGAATGAGGTTTTGACACACTGTATACATATACAATGCGGGACTAGTAATTAAAATTGATACGACTGTTTTTTTCTCAAAAAATGGTCAGAGGTCAATTGTGTTCTTTAAAACTACACTTAATTTTATGATTACTCAACAAAAAAAAGATTTAAAAAAATAGACGTTCATAAAATTAAGTGTACTTTTAAATATACAATTGACGTGTATGAGCGATAGGTATTGGAACAACCATTTTTAGGTTTACATTTCATATTTAGTGATTCAGTCCTGTTTGGTTTGAAACTGACATTTTACTATATTAACAATTTTTTAAATGAAATAAGCTTGTGATCATGCTAACACGTTTGATCGGAGACAAATCGGGTGCCCGTGCCGCATTGAAGTTATCCCAAACGAAGACTATTGATTAGGTACTGCCATAGCATATCCCACCTCAAACTATGACACCTTAGGTTTTCGTTCAAAAGCGAATCCAAATTTTGGCGATCTCCTCAATGAACACTGTTTGATACCATTCTTGCCTCCAATTCACTCTCTCATTACACCATGCCAACTTGACTGCGCGATAACATGGAGTAAGGGGTAGACACAAGTCGCTAGGAATTTCTATCCACTGATTCCCCTATCTCATAGGGTCAAAGTTCGTAGATGGCGTCCTTCCAATGCGTGGTTGTTGTGAATTCTAAGCATTTCTAAAGATGTTTAAAACTCAAATGGTGACATTAAACTAATCCAGATTTGTCAATTTCCGATGAGAAGGCTCTGAAATAACCAGTACAAAAATAAACAGTACAAACAGTACAAGAAATGCCAGAAAACGTTTTAATTTTTTGTTAAAATTTTCTCCGTTTCTTAACTACAATGAAACAAAACTTTTCTGGAAATTTCAAAATTATCTCTTAACGAATTCTTGGTGTTTAGTTTTTTATTCAAGCCTTAATTAATTAATTATTCATATATTTATACTAAGAGTACTTACTTAGTATAAATATATGAATTAATTTCAATTTGATGTATTAACAAACTGGTAAAATGAAACGACAATAAACAACGATATTTAAATTGTTCCACCATATCTAAGGGTAATTTATCATTTAAATTTAGTCATTTACTGAAAAAAACTGTAACAAAATCCACCTGCTTATAGTCCATGAGTTACCCCAGCGTTAATTGAAAGAAAATGAAAAAGTTGCCTTAAAAAACCTAAAATCATGTTAGAACTAATTTTGCGGCATCGTAAATTCCAGTACAAAGGCCTTTATTATTACACGCTAAAAATATTAAAGAATATCGACAGGAGCGTCGGAATAATATTTTGGTGGCGGGTGTATTATTTTCTTCAATCTCACAAATTTCACTTCTGACCATTGACATCTTTGCGTTGGTGATTATGTGCAGCAGTGATAATTTTTAGTATTAATTAACGAAAATACAGCTTTAACCACATTTAAATATCTGCACTAAATGACTTAGTTGTAACCAATGCAATTAAAATGTTAGAAGATATTTTTATATATTTACACTTACTAGTAAAACACTAGATATTATTTTCTAAACCCATCAAAGATAAACATAAATACATTCTTTTTAAACAACTTTCAACTCTACTAAAAAATCTTCTTATTAACAATCGAAGAGTTGTATAAATTTACTGACGTTTGCCTTGGTGGTAATTTCTTTTCTAATTTAACATAATTTATTAAGTCTAACACTGCAAAACTAGAACGATATGTAAACTTCAGTTCAAACATTTGCAACATAAGAAACGGCAGCGACTTTGATCCCTTTACCGCCATCAAAGATGCCGACATTTTTTATGATACAAACAAGCTTGAATTAAACTTTATAATACAAGGGAAATATTACTTTCACCTGCCAACGTCATATTTTTGCGAGAGGTAGTTTTGAGAAATACTACTATTTATTTTATGGTTGTTCTCAAACGTATGATGCGCAACACTAGACTTACATGTTCTACCATATTTAACATGAGCCATATGCTCCTTGAATCTAGTTTGGACTGATCGTTTAGTTTGTCCAACATACTTTTAATTAATTACAGTCCTTACAGCTAATTTCGCAAATCTCCGATTTTCGTTTGTTTCAATTTTGTCTTTTGGATTGCCTAAAATTTGTTGTGGTTTATTTCCCAATGAATGAACCACTCTCATATCTATATCTTTAAAAATATTATCAATATCACGGGTGAACCGAGGATCGTATGGAATCGATACAAATTTCGGATTTTCTCTTTCATCTTGAAAGGGAATTTCGAAATATCTCTTTTATTCAACGTTTCCTAATAATTTTATTAATTAAACTTGCAGAATACCCATTACTCGCTGCTGTATGCCTTTTCTTTTTTAAACTTCTCCTTATTGAGGGGGAAGCTTAATAGGCGATGAAAGTAATGGTATGTTTTCTGCATATGCCAAATTCTAACTTATTTTCACTATTTTTAATTATTAATACATCTAAAAATAGTAGTTGTACAGAATTTTCAATCTCATATGTGAATTTAACTGACGCGCAGGGTCGGACTGGCTCAGTTGGCAGGTCGGCAATAGCCGACGGGGCCAAACACTTCTGGGGAGGCAAACTGCAAACTGAAACAATGTTATTTACATTTTCCTTTTTAGGAAATTATTTTCCATTAACAAAGTCAAAAATATTTGTCTGGCCCCCGGGCGCCAGCTAGTACAAGTGGTTCACTCTTTACTAGTGTAACCAGCGATTCGTAAGAAGCTGAAAGATGTAAAATCCGTCTAGTACCGCCATCCATCCCATATTACGAGATTACTAGTCGCGCGCTTCTAGGTTCTGTAAGTAAATTAGACTCTGCCTCCCCAGGCATTACACTATGTTTTATGCAATAACAATTGGTCACATTTGACCAACTGATGAGTATGGTATTATGCAGATTCGATTTGTCTCTCACAATCCTGTCAGTGAGTGGTGTGTTAAATGATTGTGTGTATTAACAGTTATTTATGTACCAAGGGAGTAAAGTGAGTGTTTTAGTCCCGGCATTCATGCTGGGGACTAAAACGCACTTTATTCCCGAGGTACATAAAACATTTTTCCACGAGCGGGTACAATTTTTATTGCAAAAAAAAAATGAAATATAAAAATTAAAGAATAGTAATTGGCCACAAAGCTTTATAGGGATTCTTGTTCTGAAGTGGATTGAAACTTTTGATGTGAAGATAACACTTACGTAGTTTTCCACAAAACACCAAAACACCAAGTATTGTTTTAGCTCTAAGATACAGTATTTGTGTTATATTTTTTGTACCCTGTACTTACAATTTACAAATCCAACTAATTTTAATTTATGAATTGTTATTCTTCCGATATTTACTTTTATGTTCGAATTATATATGATTTCTTTATATCTTTCTTGGAGGGAGAGGGTAAACCGTAGGGGCCAAATTATAACTATTGCCTTTGTGGCCAAATGAGGCCAGTCCGACCCTGCTGACGCGAAACGACCGTTTAATTTAGAAAAACCACATATCTAAGCTAAACCTTAGGGAAATATTCGAGTTCTTTCGCCTCTGTTTCGAATCTGTTCATGAAGAGACTGACAATGAATGGTGACCAATATCTATTGCTGTTCCTTTAGGTTGTTCGAAGAAATTATCATTGATTCGAAAGAAATTTTGTTTCATGCAAAGATCAGTGAGTTGAAGATATTTTTTTACTACATCTTGACTAAGATTATTTGATTTGAGTGGATCCTCAAGGTAGTCCAAGATCTGTGGTATCGAAACACTGGGAAGTAATGATCAAATATCAATGGAGATCAAGAATTAACAAATTTTTTCTATCGCCCAAGATGATTTGAAGTCATTTATTGAAATATTACAACTAATTTAGTAGATATCAGAAACTTCCACAAGAAGATATGTACTGGAAGGAACCTCCAGATACTGGAGTGCTTCTGGTATATAATTCTATGCCCAGCAAATATTTTAGATAGATCAAAAAGTATCTGCATCTAATTGGTAACGATAACACAAAAAATACAAAAGATGATAAAACGACTAAACTTGATGCTTGTACATATTTTCATTCTAAATAAATACCTACTTTTTATAAATATTATTCGGTAATTTCATTCATTTGATTCTATCTAAGGTGCCAATAATAGGAGAGCTATTTACACGCCATCTATAGCACAGGATTCATATATATTCATAAATGAACTATTTTTTACTTATTGCTGCGTGATGGTGGGTAATGAATGGGTTAACACGGTAAATTTTCAAACTCAGAATTACTGGCACTCATTGGTGATTTCTTAACAACGTATTTACTTATTTGATTGTAATTTACAGTGTACCTTTTCGGAATTAGTCTTTTTTTTGCTGCAAAATTCATGCCCGTCGACGTTTCTCGCGGTCCGCCTATGACCGTAACCGAGCAAAACTTACAAAGTAGGGCTCCTATACGATTAATTTCTAAAATTTGCCATGTCATCTTCAGGAACACCGAGGAGAAATAAGAGGATGGCCTAAGGGTCTCTAGTCTCGTAACAATAGAAGTGGACAGTCATACGCGAGAGCAAGGTGGCCATGGAAAACATCAGAACACCAGAACAACGGAGCGTCGCCAATCGCCCACTGCGAGCAGACACCTTTTGCCGAATGGAATCGTGACGGTTTGTTAATTTAATTTGACTTTACGTAAGATGTTTTTTTCCTTAAAAAAATTTACGTTAAATAGTTAGATGAATGTATAAATCGAATTTAAGTATTAAATATTACATTTCATTAAAAAAAAATAATTAGATCATCGTTTTCTTGGATTTTATTGGGTATGTGGTAATACCCAATGAAATAGTGAAGTAATGTACTAAGAAACTGGGCGTGATAAAAGTTATACATAAAAATATCAATATGTATCAAGAGATTAACAACAAACGAGCAAAAAAACACGATTAAGGACATCTATGACATGTCTTTACTAGCGATTTTATTGTTGTATTAGATTGAAATGTCGTGTTGTCAAAGTTTCTGTTGAATTGGAAGTTTCTGTTGAATTGGTTACTGATTTTTTGAACATTTTTCGAATTCAAATGCCTTCCTTGAAACAAAATTTTTACTGGACCTTATTTTAAGAAATGGGTCCAGAAATGGAAACAGTGAGTGGACATATTCGCACTGTGACTGTTACCAGGAATTCAGGAAACGTTTTTCTGATTTTATCAGGACATTAAAACCATTTTGGAGATCACCTTTATGATGGTGACGATTTTCGCACTATTTGGAGGAAAACAGGTTCTGATGGACCAAGTAAAAGAACAGTGGAAGTGGTTGACAATATTACAGGCATGAAGGAACTCTCTCGACATTTTAAACGTATTTGTATATGTATTGCAAACAAGATTTTTAACGAAGAACTTGTAAAATTATATGAATCAAATTAATTAAGCAAAAATTTGTTTGTTCTTGTTAAATTAAAGTGTTTATTTCTTGAAAGTTAATTATGAGTTTGTCGTCATATTTCGGGGGGGGGGTTCACAAAACCCCCTAACGGGGAGTAAGAACAACATAGTTACTTGCCAATAAAATCGAAACGTCATAAGTGGCAAAAATTAAATCATTTATTAACTTCATAATGTTACATGATTTGTCAAATTTTTAAGTAAATATCATGATTTGTTGGGGTAGTTACAAGGGGATGAGGGTGAATTTTACGAACAAAAGAACACGATCAAGCACATCTATGACATGTCTTTACTAGTGATTTTATTGTTGTATCAGATTGAAATGTCGTGTTGTATAAGTTTTAGTTGAACTGGTTACTAATTTTTTGAACATTTTTCGAATTCAAAATGTTTTCCTTGAAACAAAAAGCATTTTTACTGGACCTTATTTTAAGAAATGGGTCCAGAAATGGAAACAGTGAGTGGACATATTCGCACTGTGACTGTTACTAGGAATTCAGGAAACGTTTTTCTGATTTTATCAGGTCATTAAAACCATTTTGGAGATCACCTTTATGATGGTGACGATTTTCGCACTATTTGGAGAAAAACAGGTTCTGGTGGACCAAGTAAAAGAACAGTGGAAGTAGTCGACAATATTACAGGTATGAAGGAACTCTCTCGACTTTTTAAACGTATTTATATATGTATTGCAAACAAGATTTTTAACGAAGAACTTGTAAAATTATATGAATCAAATTGATTAAGCAAAAATTTGTTTGTTCTTGTTAAATTAAAGTGTTTATTTCTTGAAAGTTAATTATGAGTTTGTCGTCATATTTCGGGGTAGGGGGGTCACAACCCCCTAACGGGAGTAAGAACAACATAGTTATTTTTAATGCACGAAATATATTTATTAGGCTATTTCCAGAATAAAAACATAGAGCAAGAAATATGATTCAACTGTTGTTTTGAGCTGTCACGCCCAGTGCAATTTTCGCTGTCATTTCATGTAAAATTTTCACTTGGAATGCAATTTTTGCTAAAAGTTTGTTCTTATTGGTCCAAATTTTCAAAATCTTGCTATTTGATTGGTTCTTATAATGTGAGGGAAATAGTCGCTATAATTTTTTGTCTTATTTTTTTTAACGTTTAAACCAATTTATTTTTTTCTAGTTCTATCATCCCCTTGAAACAAGTTACTCAATTATGGGATACCCTGTATATAACATCACAATTCGATAGATTCAAAAAAATATTAGAAATAAAATGTGATAAAATATTTTACAGGAAATTAGAGACATTACAAACATATGCATGTGTTCATTATGTAAATATGCAAAGAAGTAATGACAGAGAACATATGTAACGAAATATAAAGGCTCGTGGTGACCCATATTTAAATACAAGTGAATCTAAACAGTTATAATGTTTTGATAGATTCTTTCAAAAGTGTAGTCAATTTTCTATTGCAACACGGCAAGAAAAATACACAAATACAGATTTAATTTGAATAACTACAGCAGCCAGTTACTAACCTAATTATATTTTAACATTTATATCAGGACTCAGGATTAAATATTCATTATTTTTAAATCGTTGATAATTACAAACCTTGTTTACAATTTTTCAAATTAAAAAGAAAACAGGTAAAAATGTTGCTCAAATTTCGACTACTTGTTTCCCACTGAAGGCTACATGTTATGATTATGAATATTTTCATAATTCGACTCTTCAAAATATATATGTTCCATTTCTTACTAAAATTAGAATATGTATTGTTTCTGAGGACAATAAGACACACATATATGAAAAAGTAATTTCAATTCCTGGTATGCTTTTCTTATCATACAATTTAATGTAAATTTCCCAGTGTTATTAAAGCGTTATTCGCAACACATTTATACAAAATTTAATTCATTGCGACATATTTTAGGGAGTGTGGCAAAAAATGTTATTTCGTGTTGGGTAATACATAATTAATAAAGTAGCAAGAATCTGTAATCTCGCGATTTCCGCTCTGAAATGGGAGCAAACTGACTGCACCAACGACCTATGCTTGGTTAGTTGGCTTTCCTAGAATTGATTAAATTTGAATTATATTTATTTTTGGAAAATCTACTAACAATTAAGTACGAGTTAAAGTCAGTATGAAGACAACTCCATCAACTACACTTAAAATACACACTTTACGTGAAACATATTTTAAATCAGCCTGAAATATCGATTTAGTGTTACAAAAAATGTTCCTTATTGTATATGGTGGAATGAAGTTAAATGGCGACCACGGAACATTGTTTACAGCTCAATAATATGCTGTATCACAATTAATGCATGAGAAGCGAACATATTAAGGTAGGCCAAAATTATTCCAATTGTTAAAGAAGGTAACAGGCAGGATGTAGAAAACTACAGACAAAAAATCACAATTATCAAGAATCTTTCTACAGTATTTGAAGTTTTACTTTATGAATCATTTTTTAATCACGTGAAAATTCAGATTACGGAATTTCAGTATGGTTTTATAAGTGAAAGATCTACCACAACTAATCTGTTTTGTCTTACTCAATATACAACTACGGGCTCTGATGCCAATACTCACGTTGACGTTATTTACACTGACGTTTTGAAAGCCGTTGATAATCTGAACTATAATATTTTACTAATGAAACTCGCAAAATTTGGGTTTTCGGGATACTTGCAACAATATTTCAGCACCTATCTCAAAAACAGATCGCTTTTTGTAGAATGTTATGGTCATCAATCACCCAAATTCACAACAATATTAGGAGTGCCTCAAGGTTCTATATTAAATCCGCTATTTATCAACCTGTTTACTAATTTAGTCTAGTTCATAAGTTAGAAACGGTGTTAATTAGTGATAAAGGTTGTAAAAATATGGGCGATAGCTCATTGGATTCGGAATGACGTTTAGAAAAAAGTATAAACATTGTTTACCAGTACATAAAAAATTGCAAAAGTTATTAACAAATTAAGATAAAAAAAGGCATTTAGTTTTTCGCAAATAATTCAGAAACTATTAATAATTAAGAAATTTAAAAAAAAGATTCTTAAAGAGGACGAAATTTTCGATAAAGAAGTCCCGGAACTATACCTCCATTATTAACAATTTTAATTTAATGGTGAAAATAGTGCTCCGCGCAGCGAGCGCGACGCTGCCGCAGACCTCAGAATCCGACCGTAGCAACAAAAAACCTTTTTTTTTAGCTATAAAATATTAATTAAAAATTTTCAAAAAATTATCGGATCATCTAGACATCCCAAGGAACAATATCCACTTAAAACAAAAATTTTTCATCCATTTTTCATAAAATGCGTTTATTGTTAATTAACAAATTTTTTTTGGAGTTCACGTTGATGTTTATAATCAGATAATTGGTAAACTAAAGACGTGAAGTGAAAATTATAACCGATGCTGGATACATTGGGACAAGTGTACTTTATGAAATAATCACATTACGATATTTTTAATTGTTATAATTCATTAGTTATTAATCTTTCACGTTAACAAAAAACTAATAAACGATAAAAAAAGGTGAAAATTTTTTTTTATCAATATTTTTTATTATCACTGTTTTTGTATATCAAAACATTATTAGATTTTATAATTTTTAAATATTTAGTGGTATTTGTTTAAAAAAAATGTTATAAACAAATGGATTAGTTGCATATTTTAGAAAAATTTTTTTTTGCCAAATTATTAGTGGAATGATGATTTAAAAAAAAATTACTTAAAAAAAATATTTTTATTGTTAATAATCATTTTTTAACTTTTTTTCATTTATAATGGATTAACAAAAGATTTTTTTTAAAATTAATCATTTGCAATTTTCTACAATGTAAAAAAAAATTTTTTTTCGCTTCAAATTTAATTGTTTATTTAATAAACAATTTGTAATAGACAATGGTCGATTGTATTAATATTTTTTTATAGAAAAAAAAATACTAAAAACAACCAATACAAAAAAAAATTTGTCGATTTTTTATAGAATTTTCAATTTTGCTACTCTACAGAAATTAAAGTGCCTCCTTCTTTTGTAAAGTTATTAACCTCTATATCTTTTAAACTATTAGAGATACGACAATGGATATTCAAGTCGTTTCTATAAAGGATTAATTAATCTTTAAAATGAGTTAACCACCTAGTTTGTAACTATTGTTAATCAGTTATTATACGCATTTGTTTATAAAAAATTAAGGTTTCTTTGTCATTTTCGAATCTTTTATGACTTATAGCTTATTAAATATTGCAGATACAGTAATAGACCTTGAAGACAATTTTGTTCAGTGATTAAATATCTACCGAATAAGCTTTTGATCATATCCATGTCTCTTATAGTTTATACTATAAACGTATTTTTATTAATATTCTTCAAAGGCGTATCCGTAAATAGCTAGGTTTCAAAAAGGATGGAGTCGATCCAGCTATAGATAACCTACATGACAACATCCTTAACAGATTTTCAATAACTTGTATTCATTTATAAATTAATTCATGGTCTGATTGTAGTGAAATCCCAGATCGATATTTAGACAGCACCTTATATTTTATCTGCCCATGCCTAGAACAAGTGTTCAGAAATGTTCGCCTTTATTCAGAATATGCAGTAATTGTAATAATTTTAGCAGCCTTAGTGATATCTTTAACTGATATATAACTTCGATAAAAGTGTTAAATTTATAAGTTTCATATTACGGTTTTATCATTGAATCTGTATTTTCTTTTTATTCCTGTAATTTTTATATCATGTCTCTCTGTGTTAAATGTATTTTGTAATAAAAGGGAATTTGTATCTGTTGGGTAGTGTATACAAATAAGTAATTAAATATTATATGAATAAGCGTTATCATGTATACATGTGGATATGTTAAAATTGGATCATGACATAAATAAAAAGTGATTTAATGATTTAAAGTGTATTACTTATGTATTATTTATGGCAAGATTATAAAACTATTTGCCTGTGCAGTTTTCGGCACGCGGTTTGAAAAACTGAAGTATTCAGAGTCGCTTTTTCAGTGAGAGACCGTGGTTTGTCGTCATGGCTACGACCGAAGCGTATCGCACGTTGCCTGGATACCACGAAGCGATAAAATAGCAAACGAAAATGATGCCGACGCTGTGCGTCGCTGTGTATTTGCAACACCAAAAATAAACCTAATCAGTCTTTCGATGTTGCCAAAATTAAACGAAATATTAAATTTATTTAATTTATACTGGGTGTTTTATCGTAAATGTTCAGGGTTATATCTAAATTGTTATTTATTTATTTATTACTAGTACAAGCAATCAACAGATTGAATCCAATTACAGAATGGGAACACATGATAATATTTGAGATACAGAAAACTTTAACGATCACGAATATAATATATACACTAAACTATATTAAGCCTGTTTGGGATTTAGTGAAAAAATTTACAGGGCCAAATCTTATTGAAAAAGAATCCATCTTAGAAAATATCTCTCCAGATGAAAAAAATAAAGAGTCAGTGCTAAACACCATTAATAATCATTTTATTAATCGGTGCCTTAAATTAGAGTCACCCAGTATGCATAACCGATTTACCTCACCTTTTGAGTCGTGTATATTTTTAGAACCCACTTGTCCAAATAAAGTGTATAATATTATCATGAGTCTAAAATATACCAAGTGTGTAGATGAGGATGAAATTCCGGTGTAATTATTAAAGGCAATAGCAACTGAAATATCTTTTCCACTGTCACATACCTATAATCAATTTATTCCTAAGCATTACTGTTTCCCCAGAAAGTCTAAAAACTTCTTATATAAAAGCAATCTACAAAAAAGGTAACAATAATGAATTAAATAACTATAGACCTATAGCTTTAATATCGAACATCAATAAAATATTTGAAGAAATAATATACTTTCTGGAAAAACATATTTTGCTTTCGGATACACACATTGGCTTTCGAAAAAAAATCTACCGTAAGAGCTAGATATCAAGCATTGTGCAAAATGTTAGATTCTATGAATAACAAAAAGACCACTGTAGCCCTCTATTTAGACTTAACATTTGATAGTGTAGATCACAATATATTGACACACAAAATTACAGATTGCGGTATTAGAGGAACAGCACAAAAATTAATAGAGTAATATTTGTTAAAATTAGAAAAGAAATTGATCCGAAGAGGTGTGCCTCAGGGATCAATACTCGGTCTATTATTGTATATCCACTTTACAACTGACTAAATGAATATTTAGTCCAGTATGCCGATGATAGTTCACTGTTTTTTAGTAAATGGATTGAACTAGACCTTCAAAATTTTAAAAGCTTTAGATACATTATAACAATATTCAAGATCAATAAATTTAAACCTAAATAAAGAAAAGACTCATATAATAAAATTTTCTTATCAAAAGATTAATGATTTGATCGTTTTAAGCACAAAAAACACTTACGTGTCGAATGAAAATCTTTCTTTTCTTGGAATAGACTCTAGACTAGACTGGAATGCTCACATTGATTCTTTATCTCAAAACATGACTCGTTACTCTTATGCACTAAAAAATCATTTCACAAACAATATCAGTGCTCAAGCCGCTTTCACGGAATATCACGCTTATATACAGTGAAGAATCCAATATGGTATTATTTTTTGGTGGATTCT
Source organism: Rhamnusium bicolor (assembly GCA_029963845.1). Classification (NCBI taxonomy): domain Eukaryota; kingdom Metazoa; phylum Arthropoda; class Insecta; order Coleoptera; family Cerambycidae; genus Rhamnusium; species Rhamnusium bicolor. The sequence continues at coordinate 1,588,740 of JANEYF010000904.1, forward strand.
ACTGAGGCAAATAGAATTTTTGTTCTTCAGAAAAGATGCCTGAAAAATATTTTAAACATGAAGCAGACAGAATCCTGCAAAGACATTTTTCTCAAAAAAATATACTGACGCTAATGAATGAGCCTCTATATTTATGAAGCAGTCATATTTGTAGCAGAAAAGAATACTTTGTTTGAAAACTGTGAAAGAAAACATTTTCATTGCACAAGAAATAAACATAGTACGAACCAATAATGTACCCAATTTTACGTATGTGCAAAAAAATTTACCTTACTCGATCATAACAAATTACCATGTGATATTAAGAAACAGCGCATTAAAGTATTGAAAAACAATTTAAAAGCTTTTTTAATAAATAAAACGTACTATTCTATTGACAAGTATTTTAGTAAGAACCAGTTTTAAAGTAATTCTTTTAATCTACATAACTTAGTGTGTTTTTTCATATTTTATATTTTTTATATTTTATTTTTTAACTTTTGCATATATATATATATATATATATATATATATATATATATATATATATATATATATATATATATATATGTATATATATAATCGTCATCGATGCTTCTGATATTATAGCAGATTTTCATGTTATCTGCATACAACAAGCAGTTTACCATCCAATCACACAAACAATTCATTAATAAAGATGTTAAAAAGGAGGGGACCCAGATTGGAACCTTGTAGAACACCGGATGTTGCTGTAATTTGGACAGACTGGTGCACAGAACATTCAATATATTGCCTACGATTAGTAAGGTATGATTTAAAAAGTTTAGGAGACATATATTAGATATAAAGAAATAAAATGTGATACCGTTATCTTAATTGGTGTTAAATTTTGAATAAGCTTAACCAAAGAACTGCTCTTCCATATGTGAATATTTTGTATTCTTCAAAATATTTTTTGTAAAAGAGTTACTTCAATTATTATTGAGTGTGCCAAATTTCATTCTCTTTAATTTCAAATAACGCAGTCCATTTTCTTCTTTAATTTCTGCCAGTGTTAAAATCTTTGTAGATGTTCTTTTTTTTGAAAAACCGATTATGTGTTTGCTAGATACGACGCCCAGTAATAAGAAAAAATTAATTAATAAAAAGACGTACGGCGCCGAATAATAAGAAAAATTAATTAAGAAAAAACGTGTATTTGTGAGAAAGCAGTAAATTAACTCATTTTCGGTGCTTGTAAGAGTGTAAAACCCCATGGAGAAGAAAATTAATAATTTTAATTTACTTAATAATTTTTCTAATACCCGTAAGATATTAATAACTAATATTTTTACATAACTTATTATTAATATCAGAACTTGCATTATCAAATTAATTTATATTTTCCGGTCACTGGATAGGCCTTCCAGATTAAATTTTTTGAATCGGTAATTTTTGACGAATAATGCAACTGCTTTTTTTATTGATTTATTTTACAAATGTCCTTGTTGAGTCATTTGATTGGCACCCCAGATTTACTTTAAAAATTGGGAGGGGTGTCTAAGTACCATATATTAAGCTCGACTTTTTTTTAACTTTATCATTTCGACGAAATTAATAATAGTGTCAATATTTTTTCACTTTTTGAAATCCAGTAGCTAACTTACTATTTTTATATGATGCCAGCATTAATGGGTAATAATTTGGACAATAAGATATATGTATATTATAATTGACCGGTTTCAATCATGTACCGTGTGTCCCAAATTCGAAGCTCACCATTGAGATCTCGGAAACGTTATGAACTACATAGTCGGTTAAATGGGATCAATTTTGGCAAATTTTATGCCGATGCCAAATCCGTTAAGAAATCACGACTAACTGAAACCATTTTCGAGATTTTACATAAAAACCAAAATTTTGTGATTTTTCATTTTGGCTGTAGCCAAGTAATCCTTGGTCACGCAAGTTTTAGACATTTACATTATTAGGACACTTTTTGGAAACTAATATTTTGGTCTAGAAACGAATGCTCGATAGTAATTTGTTTTCGAGATATCAGAGGCTTTTGTTTTTCTTATGGCATTGACAATTGACAATTTTATGACGAATAAAACCTTAATGATCGTCTAACAACTGATATTTTTAGAAAATTGTACAAATAAAACAATTTACAGTAGACTTTAAGTATACAGGATGTCCCAGATTTAAACGGACATACTCTAGTGGAAGGTAGAGCACAATCAGCTGAGTTCAAAACACCCCTATACTTACCGTTGAATGTGAACCGTTTTGGAGATATGGGGTGGGGTGTTTTATGGTTTTTTACCAGAACTTTAGTCCGTCATATTTAGATAAAATTTGGTATACATATTATACTCTTTTAGGTTAATAAATAGCTTAAGCAATTTTGGAAAAATTCCAAGATTGACCTCCGGTTTTTTAATATGGCTCTTAGGGTCGTTAACAACACACTGTATATTATTTTTTGGTAAATGTTAGTAAACTTTTAAAAAGCCTATAGGCCAGTTTATGAAATAATGTCATAATATTTGATGGCACGTTTATGGTTATTCTTCAATAAATTTTCAAAAGTATTGAAAAGACCAAATTTGATTTCTACAAATAACACAATCCAGTTGCTAACATCATTATTTTACTAATTTCAGCTAAATACCCCGCAGAAGAGGTTGTTATTTGTTTTTGTTTTGACAATTAGTGTTTCTAAGCTTTTATTAGTTTAAATTTCATCCAAAATAATACACATTCCATTTCTTTCATGAAAGAAAAATAATGTTAGTGAAGAGGTTTGAATTAACAAGCACAATTTAAAAAAATATTAAACACCTTTTGAGAATAACTTGAAAACATGAAAGACAAAAGTTTGCAATTTTATTTTGACAAAATAAATTTATTTAGAACTTTAAATAATAATTGAAAAAAAAATTAAAAACTGTGCAAATAATGAAAACTATAACAGGTTTCCAAAATGAATGCCCCCAGCGTCAATACATTTTCGAGAACGTTTTAATATGTTTTTCACTGATCTATCAATCACTTCCGGGTTATTTCTAATGTTATCACATACAGTAATAATTTTTCTAGAAGCTGTTCTCGTGTATTGAACTCTTCATTGTACACCTATGACTTGAGATGACCCCATAAAAAATAATCCCTGGTGTAAGATCAGGGGACTTCGGTGGCCAGCTTACCGGACCTCCGCGACCAATCTATCTGTTGGTGTAATGCTGGTTCAGATGATCCCGGACTGGTACAGAAAAATGCGGTCCAGCACCATCGAGCTGAAACCACAACCCCTAGTACTGATACCTTCTAATAAATCTGGCAAGATATCTCTAAGGAAGTTTAAATAAACTTCACCAGTTAGCCTTTCTTTAAAAATGTGGGGACCTATTAGATGATTATTGTAAATACCACACCACACATTAATATTAAATCTGTATTGGGAATGTTTCTGAATCACTGCATGTGGATTTTCGCTTGCCCAAACATGCTGATTTTTACAGTTGTTAATTCCGTCACGTGTGAATTGGGCTTCATCCGTGAATAGAACTCCCGATATTGTTCTTCTGTGAGCCAAAATGCACCTACAAAATGTTAAGCGGGGAACGTCGTCGCCGTCTTCTAGACGTTGAACTGTTGTAACATGAAATGGATACAAATGTTCCTTCTTTAATGTTCGCCATACTCTTGTCTTAGGTATTGCTAACTCATTACTTATTTTTCTAACACTTATGGATGGATTATTTTCCACAACCTGTAATATTTGCTCTTCTTGTGGAAAAGCTCTGGGAACATGTTTATGCTTTGTCATTGACGGAAATTGTCCATGTTCCCTACAAAATTGGTATACCTCTGAAATCGTTGTATGATCTGGTACACGGTGATTTGGAAAACTCCTTTGATACTCTCTTTTTGCAGCTCTCCCATTTCCGTCGCAAAAGCCTTACACAAAAATAATATACGCATAATCTTCATTACTAAATTGAAACGGCATTTTAAAATTTTTAGTTTTATAACTGGTTTTTTATCACTTATTCTAATAATTACTAAGAGCGAACAGCAATTCTTATTTGTAAAATTACACAATTGACATGTGCCTACTTGGGATTTTTAATGCAACAATGTCATGTGTTAATCGCATCGTTTTATTACTTATTTTTTATTCGTGAAATAAATGGAATGTGCTTTATTTTGGACGGAAAACACTGAATGTCAAAACAAAAACAAATAACAACCTCTTCTGCGGGGTATTTAGCTAAAATTAATAAAATAATGATGTTAGCAAATGGATTGTGTTATTTGTAGAATGTCAAATTTGGTCTTTCAATACTTTTGAAAATTTTTTTGAAGAATAACCATAACCGTGCCACAAATATTATGACATTATTTCATAAACAGGTCCATGGCATTTTTAAAAGTTTACTAACATTTACCAAAAAATAATATACAGTGTAATGTTAACGACCCTAAGAGCCATATTAAAAAAATGGAGGTCAGTCCTGGAATTTTTCCAAAATTACTTAAAAGCTATTTATTAACCTAAAAGAGTATAATATGTATACCAAATTTTATCTAAATATGTGCAGTCATTTCAAAAATATGGCGGACTAAATTTCTGGTCAAAAACCATAAAACACCCCTTATCTCAAAAACGGTTTACATTCAACGGTGAGTATAGGGATGTTTTGAACTCAGCTGAGTGTGCTCTACCTGCAGTATGTCCGTTTTTCCTTGTCTGTGGCTCTACAAAAACTTTTTGATTTTCTATGACCTACTATTTTGTTTTGTTAAGCAACGGATAACTTTTCTTAAATTAGTCTCTTGAAAAACCGTTTTTCCTCGGCATGTGACACATCATTTGAATGCTCTTTTTAAGCGCAATCTGAAAAACAAAAAAATCCTATATGGCTGCTATAAGAAAAACAAAAGTTATCTCAGATATCTCGAAAACAAAAGAACATCAAACATTCGTGTCTACACCAAAATATTACTATCCAAAAAGTGTCCTAATAACGTAAAAGTCTAAAACCTGCCTGACAAGGATTACAGCCAAAAAGAGAAATAACAAAATTTTGGTTTTTTTTTTTTGGAAAATCTCAAAAACGGTTTAAGTTAGCCATGATTACTTAACGGATTTGGAATCAGCATACAATTTGTTAAACTTTATCCCATTTAACCGACATTGTATCGCTTATGGTTTCCGAGATCGCAATGGTGAGCATCGAATTTGGGACACATGGTATAACAACTCTAGAAGAAGTATTTAATATTTAAATTAACCACTAATAATGCACAATTTAATGGATCCGTGCTGCGTAACATCACCGGTTAATTTTCATTTCACACAAAGAAATATCATATCAAATTACAACAATAAATGTAAAAGTCATCTGTTTTTTTCTTCGAGCCTGCATTTTTACATATAATCACATAGAAATATACAACAAAAACCGAAATATAAACCGTACAAAACATTTTCTAATGAGATTCTTAGTCTATTTCACACCTCATAATCCACATACAGATTTTTATAATTATCTGTCGATCACTGAGAAAAATTATAAATCTTTTACATCGAATAATAAATCCTAATCTAAACGGATAATATTTCTGATTTTATAAATGCAGTAATCCAATATGGCGTCCCTAACAAAAAATAAAGTTGATGTAATTTTTGTACAAACTACTGTTCGAAAAAAATAAAACAAAAAAGCCACTGTAAAGTCCTTAAAAATGATCATAAAAATTTTTTAACTGATCTACAAATAAAAAGTTATAAAACATTTTTTTAAAATGACGATTTTGGCTTTTTGTTAAACAAAAATCTAAACCAATCATAATTCAATTGTTTTCTGAACGCCATGTTAATGGGCACTACTTCGCTCATTTAAGCGATTCTCTATCTCCACTAATAACCAAGATACCCATGTAATCAATCCCACATCTCATGGGACACAGTGTATAGCAGTGGCGGTTCGTGGGTCAAGAGATAGGGAGATCAATTAGAAAAGTTTACTGTATTACCTACCTTTTAAAGTAATTTAAATTCCAAGTCGATCCTCCGGTCTTTTTGAGATGCAAAGTGGTCAATTACTTTTTCATTAAAGTATTTTATCTTCTTTATTAATGCCCTTTCTATGGTAAGCATAGCTAAAGAAGATAACCTTTCCTGACCCATGGTATTTCTTAAAAATGTCTTTATTCTTTTTAAGGTGGAAAAACAACGTTCACTTTCGACGGTAGTCATAGGGAGAGTACACAAGATTTTTAACAGTTTGACACTTCAGAAAAAGTATTGCACAAATTATTGTTAATAAAAAGCTGTAACAAAGCAACTGCACCTTCACTATTGGAAAAATCTTCTCGGTTATATTCAGTTTTAAGTTTCAAATGATTTATGACTGGATACTCCGTTTTAACTAATTTAAACATATCTTGAGGAAAGCTTTTTTTATAATCTTTAAATCGATCTGCGTGAAATAACTGAGACACTGCTAAATGATTACTGAAGCCAAACCTGTTTTTGATCTCAGATGTAATTATATCACAAACTTCTAATGAAATTCTCCTTTTTGATTCTTCCGTTTTACATCTCTGGGCAGACTGCATGGATGTCACCTCCAAATAATTATTCAAAATTTTATTTATGATGTCTTCAATTTTACTATTAAAAGCGCCAATACACTTATTTATTGTTATGACATCGATATTACATTTTTGTAATTGATTGATCAATATATCACAATGAGGTATAACTAAATGAAAAAAATTTAACCAGTAAAGAAAATGTTCATTTTGTAAGTAGTTTTTCAAACCAATAGCTTGGTTTAGAGTGTTGTTTTCTGATTCATTATCAATGTTTTTTTCTAAATAATCTAATAATTCTGTTCGATAAACAGTCTCTATGCACTTTATATTAAAATTCCTTCGTGTTGGAGCAGCTTTACGTAATCTCACCTAAACAACATTATCTAACACGGCTGTTCTTTTTGGCGATTTTTCAAAGAATGAAGAAAAGATATGTAAATTAGCGAAAAAAAAAAATTGTGCTTTTATCCTGACTTGATGCTTTTTGTAAAATTAAATTTAGTTGATGAGCGTAACGATGAATAAAATATATTTTGTACAACACTCATATTTAATAGTAAACACCAAAAACACTGTTTTACTTAATTTCACGACAAGTAGAGATTTGCTAATAAAATGTTCACAAATAAAAACATTAAAAACAACGCGACAGAATTTACCGACCAACGCGTACCTAGTTAACATTAAGACTGCTGACTGGCGACTGCTCTACTAAACTTGCGGACATTACTGTTTCCGTAAAATGTCAGGGACATTGTCCCCGCTAGTGTTTTCTGTCTCTTTTGTTTTCTGACGACTCGCGCATAAGTCTATTTCACTACAATTCGTTGTAAATTCGGTCCGTAGCTAGCTTTGAGGACACGTTGTGGGATTGATCCAAGATTTTAAATTCTATAAATGAATAATGTAATGAATATGAAGGTAGAGGCTGGGTGCTCGAAGGGGATATGAAATCCTGCGATCTAGATATTTGAATAGTATTGTGCATAGAATGAACTAGAAACTTTAATATATTTTTTAAGAATATGAAAAATATATATATTATATATTTTTAAACTTCAGAAAATGAATAGCTCTATTTTTTTATTTGTATGTGGGAGGTCATTGACCAAATGACCCTATAGAAGAACCGCCAGTGGTGTATAGTCAGAAATAACAAAGTTAACGGGGGTGGGACTCACACAAAGTTTACCTAATATCTCCCTTAGTGTTAGATATCGATCTATCAACCTATATATTATTGTGTTTGTGAGATAGTGCTCTTTTCAAATATGTAAAAGTATACAGGGTGTTTAATTTAAAAAAATAAAATTAATGCTTGTAGCCATCTTGCGTGAGCTTCCATTGTTTTTCTGATATGATTTTCAAAATCTACATAAAAGTCCTACACATTTTTGTATTTACCATTTTTTCACAATAATAAAAATGACGATTTTAACGAGGGTGCAAATTCTCACAAAATCACCCTGTATCTTTTATTTTTACAGCATTTGTAATAACAAACGTGACGTGCTTCTTTCTTTGCTGCCTCCATCACACCACATTACAAAACTGACAAAATATAAATACAGTATATAAATGCGCACTAAAGGCACAGTAATAATAAAAAAGCATTTGTAACCTGGAATGCAATAAACGCACGAAACAAAACCACAGAAAAGCTTACATTTCCTATACTATGTTTAGGGGCCAACGACATCATAATTTGTAGTGAATAAAATATTTTTGTACTGATTATTATATATTACTACTATAGATTATTAATTTACTTAATATTCTAATATTATTAATATTAATTATTAAGTTTTTGTTGCATTTGACCCTTACTAGAAACTAGAACACCAATGGGCCTAATCCAGGAATTTTCTACCCATGTAATACCAACCCGTATATACTTGGTTGCCTAATGCTGTAGTCACGTGGTTTACGATCATTTGTAAAGGCTCTGTATGTAAGATTGTTTACCTTGATAAGTTGTAAAACCCGATTTTTTGTGTTGTAATCACGAATAATGTTTTACATGTTAAGAGAAGCAAACTTCTTATTAGAAAATTTTTATCAATTACTAGCTGATCGCAGCGCCAACTATCGGGACACACAATTAAATAAACATTTTCCAGTGGACTGAATTGTGAATCTAAACCATTCTCGAATCCACTGGAACACACACACACAAAATTTCATCATAATCGGTCCAGCCATTTAGGAGGAGTTCAGTCACATACACACGGACAGAAGAATTATATATATAAAGATAACACAGCCCCACAAAAAAAAAAAAATTCTGACCTAGCAACAAGACGAGTATATTCTTATGTATTTTTGATCGCTGATTCCGAATCCGGGGTCAAAAAAAGTCGTACACCCCAAAAAAAAATTGTAGGGCCAAAAAAACACCCCCTGAATCGTTTTGTTTAATATTTTCGGGAAAAATTGAATGTATTACGATAAAAATAAAGGTGAATTGCAGCGCTCACCCTATCGGTATGAAACGCACCCCCATAGAGGGTGAGAACCACCCTCATCTGCCACCAAACCAATTGATAACGACAATGACTGAAAAACATCTAAAAATGTTTAAGTTTCGTTAGGTTTGCAATAAACTGACGTAGAATTCACGTAATACCCCAAAACTACCCCTATAGCGTTATGAAAAACAACCCTTAACTTCAATTACAGAAAAAAGAAAGGAAAAAACATAAAATTTGATAACGATTTCATTATATGGATGTTCTTATTTGCAGGGATCCTTATGGATAGGATATTAGCAGTCATTTGTCACCAATCTTAACGCCATTTGGGTATAAAACGCATCCCTGAAGGGGGTGAGAAGTACTCTTACGTTAGTAGCTTTTAATTCTTCTTTTTTTAATCTTTTTTTTATGGTATCTTTTAACTTTATTTTCAAACGATCTTCTTACTGACTGTCGTTTGTGTTGTTCTTTCGTGTCTCTTTTCAGAGACCAACAGCTTGGGCTAATGAAACAATTCACGAAAGCACTTAATAAAGAAGGAGAATGCTTTATTTACTTATGCAATCAATTTCCTGAAATCTCCGATGCCAACTTAAATGCGGGTATTTTTAATGGACCACAAATTAGAAAAATCATGAAGGATGATGTTTTCATAACTAAAATGATACCAAAAGAGAAAAAAGCATGGCTAAGTTTTAAGAAAGTAAGGGAAAATTTTCTGGAAAATAAAAAAGCTGGAAAGTACAACGAATTTGTCGAAGAAATGATAAAAAATTTCAAGAACCTAGGGTGTAATATGAGTTTGAAAATTCATTTTCTTGATTCCCATCTTGATTATTTCCCGGAAAATTTAGGTGACTATAGTGAAGAACACGGGGAACGTTTCCACCAGGACATAGCTGAAATGGAAAAACGATATCAAGGAAGATGGGACGAACACATGATAGCAGACTACTGTTGGTCTCTGAAAAGAGACACGAAAGAACAACACAAACGACAGTCAGTAAGAAGATCGTTTGAAAATAAAGTTAAAAGATACCATAAAAAAAAGATTAAAAAAAGAAGAATTAAAAGCTACTAACGTAAGAGTACTTCTTACCCCCTTCAGGGATGCGTTTTATACCCAAATGGTGTTAAGATTGGTGACAAATGACTGCTAATATCCTAGCCATAAGGATCTCTGCAAATAAGAACATCCATATAATGAAATCGTTATCAAATTTTATGTTTTTTCCTTTCTTTTTTCTGTAATTGAAGTTAAGGGTTGTTTTTCATAACGCTATAAGGGTAATTTTGGGGTATTACGTGAATTCTACGTCAGTTTATTGCAAACCTAACGAAACTTAAACATTTTTAGATGTTTTTCAGTCATTGTGGTTATCAATTGGTTTGATGGCAGATGAGGGTGGTTCTCACCCTCTATGGGGGTGCGTTTCATACCGATAGGGTGAACGCTGCAATTCTCCTTTATTTTTATCGTAATACATTAAATTTTTCCCGAAAATATTAAACAAAACGATCCAGGGGGTGTTTTTTGGCTCTAAAATTTTTTTTTGGGGGCGTACGACTTTTTTTGACCCCGGATTCGGAATCAGCGATCAAAAATACATAAGGATATACTCGTCTCGTTGCTAGGTCAGAAAATTTTTTTTTTTTTGTGGGGCTGTGTAATCCATGCAAAAATAGAAACTGGTTACAATTAAAATACGCGCATTAGAAATGTTGCATTTTCCCCTCATATATTTCTTTCAGGTCCATATATATCTAAGCCTAAGAATACAAATTGTTTTAAGCAGGTTATAGTAGTAACATTGAAAAACAATTTATATTATTGAATGTATGTATTTCCCTGAAATAAATAATTTATTTGGTTATGGCAGATTAACGTTTAGTTCCAGTTAAAGTTGGGTTTTTAATACCGTATTTGTTACAAAATCGTTCTGTTACATATAGAAAACTAGACGGGATATTTCTATCTGAATGAAATATGTTTTGATTATAATCTTCACTTTCATCGCATTTGCTTATAAAAACTGATCATTTCAATTGAATCAATTATTACCAAATGGACTTAACTTACTTTTCATTGTTTCGGTAAAAACAAAAAACTTCCTAGTTAGTCTAAATGTGGTTAGAAAAGCTTTTTCATGTATATTATTATTATACCAGTAGTGTAAATTACGCAAATCTAACGCACCACGTAAAATTTGAGGTATATTTCCATAACTTCGTTATTATTCGGCCGATTTCAACAAACTTTTTTTCTCTAACAATTGAATAATATGTAATCCATAACATTGTGGCTGTACCAGGAGTGTACAAAAATAATCTACTTTACTCCCAGTGTGCCAAAAACCGGATAACCAACTACTAAAGTCGTGAGGATTTACGATTTTTTTTTATGTTACATTTGCTCAAGAGCCATTTGTATCCAGAAGTAAGGAGGTACTTTTGTATTAAGGGAAATCTAAACACAGAAATTGCTTTAAGAAATAATTCATTTCTTGAAACACAACAGATAAAAAAAGGAAATATCGAAAAAAAATTGATAACAAAATGTTAGTAAACGGTGTTGTCACCTCTACTACGAATTACAGCATCACACTGACAACTCATGCATGAAATTAATCTCCTTGTGTGATCATGGTTAATGTCCCATATTTCCACCACATCTTGTTCAGTCTCATTGAGGTTAGTGGTTGAAAACAGTATAGTTGCCTACCATGAACATCCCACAACTGTTCAATTGGATTAAGGTTTGAACTGAGCGCTGACCATTCGAGAACCTCAATTACAACATCACTACCCCAATACTATACGAAGTGTTCAGTCTAGTTTTGTCGTGCATCAATAAAAGATTCTCGTATATGAAAAAGGTGAAAAGGACAATGTGCTCTTTTAAAATGTTCGCAATGCACTTAACTTGTTCAGAAAACTTCCATTGCTGAACAGCCATGTGTATGAACTGTTAAAGAAATTTTCACAGACGATCACTGCTTCAGTGATCCAACCAAACATGGCGGTTTGTCAAATTGAACATAATTTTCATTAGGTCTGGGGATATTCGTGGACGGCGATTGAAGGTATATAAACAAAATCTCGACTTATCTATAAAAAAAACGTTGCGAATCATTTCAGTTCCAATCGGCAGGCTCCCCGGTAAACTACACTCTTACCCTTTAGGGAACCCTAATTAAAGCTGCTCATGTTAAGGGTATTCTAAGGTATAATTCGTATTTTGCAAGCTATCTCAACTTTTATAAGCTGTTAAAAGCATTTCAATACTTCTAATGGTACTAAATCGCTCTCTCAAAGTACGCATCTTGCTAAATGATCCTGAAATGCTATTATATGTGTGTCTTCCTTGTCCTTGGCCAATCGTTTATTGAAAACTGTGGATCACACGATATATTATTGTATGGCTTACACATCTGAACTATTGCGCGATAGCTTCATCCTTATGGTGACGATTCTCGTAATCTGTGGTGTAGCAGTATGTCGAAGATCCACGTTGACGTTGATGGAGCCTTTCTTCAGACCACTTGGGTCAACACCTCAAAACTGTTGAAACATTACTAAACAATTTATTTACACTGTCTACAATTTTATTTATTGAAAAAACCGGCTGTACACAAGCCAGTGTAATAATCCCATATTGTTCAAACACATTTAAACGTTGATACTGAGCCGTTGGTAAAGTTCTGGCTCTTGATGATGTTCAACTTAGAAATGGGGAAACTAGTGAAAAAAACTAATATAGTCCGCGAGACCTATATTGTGACGGGACGTCCGGGGTAAGACGCTACGGAACGCAGAGCCGGATTTACCTGTTTATTTGATATAGTCGAAGAACTACCTCAAATACAAGAAGGGAACGATAATTTTGACAACAATAATGGACCTGTCGGAGCTCTTCAAGTTATAGAAGACCCGCCTGTCATTTTTGATGTATCCAACAATGTGGAAAACGCAGAAATTGTACAACCAATTGAAGTTGCTGGTGCAAGCAGAGAGGCTCTTTTCGATCCAAACTCTGAACAGGACTCATTGATGGATTTTGAAATGCCTCCACCATTACATGAATCAAATATTGTCGATCTTTTTAACATGAGTAACAATATAATTCTAGTTGGGTTACATTCCACTGATCCAGATGATAATGATGCAGGTATAGTTACAAAGTACCTTTGTCAGTAATTTTTAATTTAAAATTTACAAATTGACACTTTTGTTTTGTTTTTCTGTAAACTTTTAGCGAAGTTTTAGAATCGACATATTCTCTATTTCCATATTCCTTTATGCACCATCAAAGCTTTGCATGCTTATAACTCTGCATGGAGTTTCTCTGGTAACCATTGAAGCACTACTACTTTGATGCTAAATGCTTGCTTCAGCATTTACTATTAAGCTTTATTGCTTGCTACTATATCAACCATTTGTTTTCGTAATATCGAAAAGTTAACATTTTATATATTGTCTTTGTGTGCCCTTTCCGCTTTGAGTATTTGCAATCTTTATTTTAGATTGTAACTGTTGATAGTAGTTTTAACTGTTATGTTTTTTTTGCATGTAGTTGTAAATAGAACTTGAAATAAAAGTATTGAATTTAACGTATTGACTACACATACAGCAGCTACACTATTCAAGTTTGATTAATATAAATTGTTACTACCTAGCAAGAACCGCGAGGAGGTATGAACATTTCTTGCCAGGAAAGGATGGGTATAGAATATTGGTATAGAATAAAGAAATTATTTAAAAAGTAACAAGAAAGCTTTAAAGACAAAATAAAAACAAAACATATACTCTCAATAAATGTACTAAAAATAAATTCTAATAGTAAAGTTATTACTATAATAAAAACAGAAAGACATATTTTTGTCAAAATGAAAAAAAAATAATAACATCAATAAATAATAACATCCTGAAAAAAGAATGTTCCTGAAGCACTGAACCATGAAAGCACAAAAACGGAATTAAATAATGCAGTTCATATCACAAAATTCACTTCTTCACTTCATATCACTTCACTTTACCTCACCTCACATTGCTTCTTCTCTGAATTCTTGTCCTTTTCACCCTTTTCTTCATTTTGAGATGAACTATTATCCTCGTTCAAATTTATAACAAATTTATATAATAAATTTATTTCCATGAAATTTGTCAATTTTTAAATAATCATCCTCAATTGTAATTACTTTCCTAATTCTTTTTTCCCAATCTTCCTTGTTCATTTTCGACACTTCATTTTGAATTAACTCTACAACTTTTTTATCGAATTTCGGAAAAACATATCCTTTTCTGACATTTTTCTTCATTTTACACCAAATTAATTCAATCGGGTTGAAAATACAGAAACATGGTGGTAATTTCAACACTTTGTGGCCATATCTCTCCGCTACATTATCTATATTATACTTCTTCTCATAATTTTTCATTTGCAGGATCTTCAATAATTGTGCTTTATTATAATTTTCCTCATAATAGAGATCATGTTCCATTGTACCATTCCAAATGTAACCGATATTTTCTTACTAAAAACACTAATGAACTTTGATTTTCTTCATCACTGTAATCACTATCACTTTGATTTTCACAAACACAATAAGGTGCAGACGTAGAGGCTTCCCACGGTCGAAACATTTTTACATCACATACCTTCTTAAATTATTTTCAAAAACACCAGCAAATTAACTGATATAAAATAATTATTACTCATATTACACTATTATACAACTCACTTCAACACGATAACCATCTATCAGCACTGCTAGAATGATTCGGTAACAAAATTAGGTGCGGCTCTGAAGTATCCCAGCATGTAAGCTAAACTCCACCTTGATCGCGTGCCAGCAAAAATAACCATCATCGTTCTCGCTTAATGTAAGCGGTGTAAAAGACGGAAGATGTCATGTGTTATACATTTCCCGCCCACATGCCGTGACTTGCTCCGCACGTCCCGTCATAATATAGGTTTCGCTGACTATATTTTTATTAAAAAAGGAATGCATTTAATTGACTTAAAAATTCAAGTTAAAAACAAAACAGGTATGATGGGTTGAGAATTTTTGCTCAATTTTAATCATTTTAATAAAATATTTACACCTAGTTAAACCACCGATTGACTAGCTTATACAATTTATTAGGCCTTTACTAATTATTTTGATTTAGTTTAAAAAATTTAATCATATAGAGATCAGCTGCAGTAAAACTGAAGGTTGTTGATTTAAGTATTCTCTACCACCTTCTGTCTAAGCATCCGCATAATATAAATTAGTGTAATCCACATATAAAATGAACCAGTTCAAGCAGGTCTACAAACCGAACAAGAAACCATCACACGGGCTGCCGTTAAAAAGGAAAAAAATGATGACGATAAAAATTTAAGCGACCTCGTGTAGAACGCCATTTGCAATTAAAAGATGGAAGTCGGGTTTTTAAAAGAATAACAAAAAGTCTAAGATTATATCCAGTAAAACTCGCGTTGCTGCTTCACTATTTGGTCATTAATCATCTACATTGAACAGCGGTACACAGGTACGAAATGAAAATTAAAAAAATATGGAGCGCATATCCATTGTATAATAAGATTAATAAGGATTGACCTGGAAATCATTGGCATTATGTGTACCTAACGTTTGATGAAAGATTTTTATTTTATTGTCTGTAATTATTATTTCTTTTTGACATTTTATTTCTTTCGGTCCTACGAACTAATTAAAAATGTTTTTGACAAGAAAGACAGAAATTGTTTTCCGATAAGATATTTTTGACTGTTTCAAAATATCCCTCATCTAAAAATATACAGTGTGTAACATAACAGAAGGTCATAAATGAAGGAGAGTATTCCTTGTACAAATTTAAGAAAACTTTGTCCTTGGATTCTTCGTTTCCAAAAAACGGGGCGTTACAGTTTTCAAAATATATATATTTAAATATTTTGGACAAATGAAGATACTGAAACGGAATTTTGTTTGTACAACACATAAGTAAAATGACATTCACGTGAAAAAATTAAGCCCCAATTTTAACCATTGACATAGATTTGGGATATGCCGATTAAGTTTTCGCCAAGAGTTATGGCACACCTTTGAATTTTTTTTTTGCAATTTTTGGAAAGCAAATTTAATTTTGAACAAAAATGATCTCTTGACTTTTTTCGTGGCTTTTACTGTTTGATAACTTGTAAAGTTAAATCGTAGTCACTTATTGTTCGATAAATGCGCCAAATTGTATCTTATAAAAGTAAGTAGGCACCTGTGAAGCAGTGTTTAGATTTTTAACTTTATAGATTTAAATTATCGATTTACATTTAAGAAATTATTTACTCTTTTTGAAAAAATGGCCGATATGCATTTCGTTTATGGGCTCGCTAATAGTAACCATGTAGACGCTGAAAAACTTCATGACAAACATTTCCCCAACTGAGGTCACGTCATCCAGTGTGACGGGTTCTTTCCCTTGCCGAAAAAGATGTCACTTGTGACACCCTAAATGACGGCAGTATTTGTCGGTTTTCGATATTCTCCAGATTTGCGCCAGACCATCTTTATAGTGCAGGAACAGCGCTCCCTATTGGCGGACAATGAGGTCTCAGATAGCTGCAGTGAGGACCGGTAATGTTCAGAGGTCTAGAAAAGTAAACCAGAAATAAGAACAAGGCACTAACAATTTTACAACATGTTTTCATTAACGCACAATTATAAATACAACACTAGTTACAAATAAACTGTATTAATTAATACATAAATACTTGTTTTATTTCCAAAAGCCTATTGCCATACACACAAGTAGAAATAAGCGTGATTTCAACAAAGTGAGCTTGTACAGTTGTACAAAATAAAACAAACACAGATAAGCGGGAAAAAACTACTAGTCGGCAAAACTATAAGCCAAGTTTACTCTAAATCAGAATTATTAATTTTTTGAACCGATCTGTTCGGGAGTAACCTACAGGACGTAGGAACTATGCCTTTTAAGAGCGTAGTTCATAATCGTATTTAGTTCAACACAAATTCTGACAGACACACTGTTAGTGCTGGCGTAATTGCTACCGCAGAGGGTCTCAAATCGTTAGCATCTGCCATGGTTGAAATAGGCGCTCTTCGAGCAATGCAAGGTAACTTAATATTCCTCTGGTCTTATAATTGCCTAGAGGGTTAACCATTACCTGGGATAAATAATAAGGCCTTTTTCTATCGTCTGAGTTCAACACATTATTTGAGTGACATACTGTTAATCATGGCGTGTTTGCTACCTCAAGGGTCTCAAATTGTTAGCATCAGACTGGTTAAAAATAGTCAGTCTTCAGAAAAATGTACATAAATAAAATAAGGAAAAAAAAAGTATATGTATAAACAAAAAATATGTATATGAACAAACACATGCAGTATAAGAACAAACTGCGGTCATATAAAAATAAACTACAAAGTATAAAAGTGTAAAAGCATATTATGGTTGTGTGAAAAATAAAAAGTATATAATTGTCGATGCCAGTGTTACAGGGTGGCACTAAAAAATTCTTCTGGAGTGTAGAAGGAATGATGTACCAACAATTTTATTAATTTTGATTTAAATAACTTTAAACAAGATATTTCTTTCAGGTAGTTGGGTAGATGATTGAATATTTTAATGGGCATGATAGTTACACCATTAGCAACAACAGACAATTTATGTTTTGGTAAAAGAATGTTATTGGTATCTCTTAGACTGTAATTTATGTTACGATCTGTAAACAAAGTGAACTAGTTAATATTAGATTTAACAAACAGACAACACGATAAGATGTATAAAGATTGTAGCGTAAGTATATTGAGAGAGGGAAACAGGTCCCTACAGGAATAGGTAAAATGATTGAAGATCATGGTTCTGATGATTTTTTTTTGCATTATGAACAAATCATTCATTCTACTAGAATTGCCCCAGCATAAAATGCCATAATTTAATAATGATTGCACATGTCCAAAGTAGTATAATTTAGGTACATCGAAATTAACATAAGAGCGAAGCTGCCGTAGAACATAGCAACTAATAGAAATTTTTTTATTAAATAGTCAATATGATCAAACCAATTTAAGTTATGATCCACTAATATACCTAACAATTTGACTGAGTCACTATTTTTTATAGGTAAATGATCAATTTTAGATAATAAACTAAAATCAGGAGTAATATGGGTAAACATTAACATTTAAGTTTTTGACCTGTTAAGTTTCAAACCAAAATCATTACAATATCTGTCCATTACTGAGGTACAAATGTTTGCGTTTCGCGATAGATCTGGAACATTATTTGCCACAGATGCAACTGCCACATCATCAGCAAATTGAATAACGTGAAACTCATTCGACACTTTCAAATAGTTGCAAAGGTCATTGATGAAAATTAGGAAAAGAATGGGGCCTAGGGTACTGCCCTGAGGAACACCAGTTGGAACTAATTTATCATCAGATTGATGTGATTTGCCATTAACTTTTAATATTACTCTCTGAGTACGATTACTCAAATAAGATTTAATCCACGAATTAGGTACCCTTCTTATACCATAGACATTCAATTTGCTGAGCAGCACTTCGTGGTTCACTGTGTCAAATGCTCTAGACATATCAAAAAACAAACATTCGCACTTTTTCTTCTTGTCAATATTTTCGAGTAAAAAAGTACAGAGCGAATTTACTGCATCTTGCATACAGTATCCCTCCCTAAACCCATATTGACTAGAAGATATTATATTATTTTTATTTAAATAGGTTTTAAGTTGACAGGCATACGCTAGTTCGAAAAGCTTCGAAAATACTGAGAGTAGAGATATTGCTCTGTAGTTAGATATTAGTTCCTTATCGTTTTTTTTTTATGTATAGGTACTAATACTGCTTTTTTTAAGCTGGAAGGAAAAGTGCGTTCGATAAAAGAAAGATTAATTAATTTACACAGTGGATCGGCAATATATTCACTGATATGTACAAGGTATACCATGAAAAGCCGCAGAGTTTTTTTAGATATAGATTTAATCATATTAACTACATCATTGATCACGATAGGTGCCAAAAACATATTACTAGAACAGTTTATATTTAATTGTGTATTAGCATTAATGTTCATATTGTCAGTAAGTTCTTTTATAGAGTCAAGAAAGTAGTTGTTGAATTCATGTGCAGCGTCATTTAATGAGTTAATATCTGCACCGTTATCAGTAACAAACCTATGAGGGAAACGTTTATTTTCAGCTGTGCCACTGTTTTCTTTTATGATATGCCAAGCTGTAATATTTTTGTTAGACGAAGTCTCCATCTTTGAACAATAGTATCTTTTCTTCGCATTAGGTATTAAAAGATTGACCGTCGAGCGACGCAGTTTAAAAAAAAATCGAATTTATACTTTACAAACACACTGTATATAGGAATGGAATTCATTTGTGAATATTTAAATACAATTTCTAGTAAGAACAAAGTGCAAAGAATAATTATCACAAATTTATTTAGATGATTTTTTTGAGTAATTGCCCATAAATTGATCAGTGTGTCATAAATCAATTTATTTTATTACACGTTAACCGCAATGAATATGAAAACCGGTAAAGTTTATTACCGATTGGTAGATTATTACGTATTGATTTTGTTCAGAAGTGCTGTATTTGTCATCAAAAATATATTGCCGGTTGAGTGCCCGTCACAAAGTGTGGCGAGACCGAGCAACTACTGACAAAG
This sequence comes from Rhamnusium bicolor, assembly GCA_029963845.1. Classification (NCBI taxonomy): domain Eukaryota; kingdom Metazoa; phylum Arthropoda; class Insecta; order Coleoptera; family Cerambycidae; genus Rhamnusium; species Rhamnusium bicolor. The sequence goes on from JANEYF010000904.1 coordinate 1,608,472, forward strand.
GCTTGCCGACAATTTTCTGATAATTTTTTTATCGAGGAATAACTGAAATGTGAAAGTGAAAGATTCAATTAAGATCGGATGGAGCCGAAGCGAAGGTGTTCTTGCTTCTTGATTAAATTACTGCTTGAAGAAAGTCAAACAGAGAATTTGTAACAGCTCCCTGCTTTCCTAAGTCGCCATAGAAATAAAATAATTAAAAAAAATCATCTGGTACATTTCAAGCCTACAAAATAAACTTGAGTCAAAGTGACATTTGTTGCATTCGTTCACTCCGCATTGTTAACTAAATTTCAACTGAAAGGAAAAAACCGCTACAGGTAATTAAGTAGATCTCTCCGTATTTTATTCAAATCATAAATAATGTAGATTAACAAAATTACAAATAAGATAAAAAAATATTAATAAAAGTAAAGTTTAATCCATTACCTGGATCAATAAATTACTCCAGAGTCCAGTACCGGTACTACTACTGCCTCATATGGTTCACAGAACGACATACGTATATGTACAAATAAAAGCAAAATGATTAATTATAATGGGTGGTTTAAGTCCCGAATTTTTTTTCGACGACAATATCTTTTTGTCTTAAAATCATACAAGGAATAGGGAACTTGCCTATAATTTTAAAAATAAAAATAATACTAAAAAACATAGCGTAACGTTGTAATAAAACGTGTACTTCACAAAAAAAATAAGATTTCTAATTCCACGCGATCAGTATGAAGGATCTAAACAGCGATAAAATTGAAGTGGCCCGAAACGAGCTACTATTGACTGTGACGTCACACCATACAATATTCGGTAGTCGTCGCGCCGGGAAGCAACACAATCAGATGTTTACCAATTCCAATTCCAATTTAAAATCTTTATTCACAATTAAGTAGATTATTTACAACTTGTATGGGGTACAGAGTAAGATTTATATTAATATATACATATATGTATACAGAAAAAAGAAAACTAAAAAATCAATTCATTCATAAAATACTTAAAAATAATAATACAAACAAATTAACAAAGTATGACATTCTATATAAACATATGTACAATATGGTGTTATTAGACTGTGGTTGATTTGTTAGTGACTGTTCTGATATAAATATATAATTGTGTTTTATAGTACCACTTATTGTAGTTATACAGATATTTTAAATGACTTATCAAGGTTTTTCAAAGGGCCAATCTGATAATTTGCCTAAAGTGGATATGTTTATGGTGGTATCTTTTATACAAAATAGTGAAAGTTTTTCCCTTGGAGAGGTCCGCGGGGTCAAGGCAGAGAAGTATGTATTTTTTTAGCTTTTAGTAATAATTTATAAACATAAAATAGTTATGACTTGATCACGGAATAAAAAGAAATAACTACAAAATGCTTAGTCGCAACTAAGCATTTTTAGCAGACTTAGTCTTATGTTTGAAAGAATTTAGGGTAATTCTTTACAACAGCCACTTCTATATTTTTCGTGTTTTTTTTGTACACACGCGTAAAGTGTCTCTATAGAAGACATTTGCTGCAAAGGAAATGTTGCGCAAATGTATAATTACCTATCGTAGGTATTTTCGTACTATGTTTTGGGGCAAGGGAAATAAGTGATTGTGTCGTGTTATCATTCACATAATAGATAAATGTAAGATTTGAATAGAATAAATTAAAGGTCAAGGGAAAGGTATTTGCAATATACTATATATACTAGAGGTAAACATTTTAATCTTCGCAGACAGTAGTGTTATTGAACTTTTATATAATTGTTGCACATTCTGTAGGACACTCTTCGCAGTTTTTTGAAAAGAATCTTGTGTTTGTCTTATAAACTTCATTCTTACAATACCTAATGTATTGACTACATATTTAATTTTCTCTCCCGATGGTGCCGACTGTATTAGCGAAACGCGTGGCAGTATATTTTATAGTGTAAACTAAGATTCATTCTTACAATACCTAATATATTGATCACATATTTAATTTTCAATTTTTTTCATCTCCCGATGATGCCGACTGCGTAGGTGAAATTTGTGGTAGTATATTTTACAGCATTTTGGTGTCTATAGAAAATTACTTCAATTTTAGTAGCACATTGAAAATTGCAACCCTCTGTAGATTCATATTTTTAAATAAAATGTCCTATAACTTTTTTATTTACTATTTGATTTTTTTTCAAAAACAATGGATTTCTTCCTCTAGCTAACATTAACTTATAGCCCAAATTTCAATTCGATCGGACTTTTCTTTCTTTAGTTATCGCGCTTACAAGAAACGTGACGGACGGACATATGAACAGACGGATATTTTGAAAGTTGTTCAGAATTCGATGACGAACGAAATGATTTTTTCTTTGCGAGCGATATTAACGATTTTAGAAATGTCCCGGTCAAATGCAATATACTCTTCGTAATCGTATTTGCGAAGAGTATAATAATAAATAGCTGTTTAGTTTCGCACCAGTAAATTACCTTTACTTAGTATCACTAAATTACATTCTATCTACTAATCTTATTTTCTAACATTGTATACACATTCTTTCTTTAATCATACCCTAATTAAAATTCAATAATTTGGAATTCGGAATATTTTATTGCCCGCATGCGAAAAACTAGTAGATAGACAAACCTATAGTATTTAATAATGTACTTACATTAAAATGATCTTCACACACATGTAGAGACCTACTGCTCTGTGAAATGTCTTTTTCATTTCTTCTACACGCTTTTAGCCATTTTGATCGACGAATCTTATCTTCTGGCAATATTATAAATATTTTATCTGGCACTTTCACTGTAGTATTCTTACACAACGGTATAATGCAATATTTAAAATAAGGAGTTTTTGTTTTCATTTTAAGTATACACTTAAAATTTATCTGAAATCAAGCGGTCGAGTGCTGGGATCTCCGTCGTCGCTTGTAAATTGTATGGTGTGATGTCACGACTACTCCCGCGCTTTTGAACTTGTTTGAAACGGTTCGCTCACGCGCGAAACTTTAATAATTTATAACAAATTTATTATTGGGAATTAAGGCGTCATATTTTGCATATATAGTATTGTAGAACATTTTTATGAAGTAAAAAAAAATGTGCAAGTTCCCTGTTGCCGCCTAAAGTTTGTCCACGTACTTATTTAACACCCTGTATATATTTGAAAGAAAAATAAATAAGATAGAATACTATATAGAAAATGCATGATGCTTTCGTCCAATAAAAAAAAAATGTCAATATTCGACAGAAATAAGTATAGTACAAAAGATGATTGTTGATTGTTGTTTATACAAATAAGATTCCTATGAAACTAAGAACTCGTGGAAAATGTGCTTTGTTATGCCCTATTAGTACAAAATTGGTTTTAACTTAGCTATGGTTTGTTTGAACATACAGGGAAATATAGAAAAACATAATTACAAAAGAAGCAATCGATCAGCTCCTAACAAGGTAAAAAACTGTAGAAAACATTTAACGTTATTTGTTGTGGTTGACGATAATTTTAGTAATTTTTTGGTTATTTCATCACAACAAGTAAATTTTAATTTAAAAATAGACAATCAAATTCGAGTGATACCAAAAATTATACTGCCAACTTTGATTGAAAATGAAATTACTTTTATTTACTGAGTACATTTGAATGTTAAGATTATCACAATCAATTTAAATCAGTAAAATTAACTAACAAAGATGATACGAAATTCAAGTTCGTTCTCATGAATTTCTATTCGATACAATGGTTTTGGTTATCTAACCGATGAAAACATGTATACGAACAAAGAGTGTAATATTTTTGTATTATATGGAGTGACTCTGATGATATGCGTTATTTTCTAATATTAATAGCTATTTGTTTACCTAGGGAGAAAAGTGTATCATTTCCTCCTGCGGATGAAAGTTGCAATCATCCAAGGGAGGAAATGTTACTTTACTTCAGAGTTGAACATATGATTTTTTGACACCTTCACATACTCGTTCACACATATTATTTATGATAAAGCTTTATTTCTTATATTTTGCTGAAATCAAAAATATTTAAATAGAAAAACCATGAGCAGGATAGTAAATATTTCCAGTTTTTATGGCAGTAAGTAATAGTCAAACAAAATTGTTTACTGTACAATTATTATTGCAACGCGAGTTAGTGCATTACGAAGAAGAAAATGAGTTCGGATATTGACTGTGAAATTCCTGAAGCTATTGTAGAAGAAGCAAGAATTGCTACACTAAATCTTCTTCCAGCAAAATCGAGATTAAAATATGAAAACGAATATAATACGTTCAAAAAATGGATGACAATCAGCAACGTCAAAAAATAAATGATGATGTCATTTTGGCTTATTTTTCATTTGCCAGTAAAAAATACAAATCGTCGACCCTTTGGGCAAAGTATGCGATGTTAAGAACTACGCTTCTCTTAAGAGAAGATATCGAGATAAACAGAAACTGATAAATTTTTTAAAAAGGCAAGCTGTTGGATATAAACCGAAGAAAGCAAAAACTTTCAGTAGGGAAGATATCAATAAATTTATTTCAGAAGCCCCTGACGAAATGTATTTGTTCATGAAGGTAAACTTAATTGTTCTTTAACTTATTAATAGTTTTTCTCACACATCTTGTTTTATTTAAGGTTGCTGTAGTTATGGCAATTTGTGCGGCTTATCGGTGTGACGAATTAACCTATTTACATCTTGAAAATATTTAAAATAATGATATTTTAGTTATTGCGATTCCAGGCACAAAAACGCACATTGCACGTACTCTTATTGTAACTAATGATAAGATTAATGGAAATAACATTACTGACATATATAGGAAGTATTCTGCATTAAGATCTGCAAAAACAACATATTCCAGATTTTTCGTAAATTATATTAAAGGAATATGCACAGTGCAAGCAGTTGGAAAAAATACATTTTCCCAAATAGCCCGTAAAGTTAAGAAATGATTAATGGCGAAAAAATTATAGTTTATGAATCATTATTTTTGATTAATAAAAAATATAGCACAGTTCCATTAAAAAAATTTTAATAGGACCCCTACGGAAATGAAAATGAAAATTAAATTCCGTTTTTTGAAAAAAAACCTAAAAATACTGGTACCTATCAGTAATTCAAACAACTATTTTCTTCTTTACAGACAAGTCTACAACCTTACTAATAATTTCCATAGCCTACTTAGTAATTTTCTTACATCGCATTCATCTGACGCGGCCGTTTTGAAAAAATTAAAAAATTGTTCGTATCTCACTTATTTTTTGGAATTTCTAAAATCTGAAAAAACTGTTGCACTTAGAAATTTATGCTTAATGAGAAACCATCAAAAAAAATATAGTCATTCCATTAAAAAAAAGTTGATATCACTTCTGGTTCAATCGGAAGTGATATTTCCATTCCTGCTAGTCTAAAAGTAGCCCATTATTGTCTAATTTATGTGTACCAAAAACCAAATTTTTAAATTCAAAAACAACCAAAATATTGGGGGCGTACATTGACTCGTGGCCACCCGGTATTGTTCGATTTTCGGCGAGAAAATATTTAGGGTCGCTGATTATGAATACACGGTCAATATAAGGATTTTTCGGGAATTTTCCTGAGGAAAAATAGCTGTAAAATGAGAAGTGTATTTCAAACAATTATATAAAATTTCATTATGATTCAATGAATATTTTTAACAAATATATTATTTTCATCAAACGATCTTTGCGAAGAACGCGCAGCTATGCGCTGAAAATCCGGGGGAAAACTGCTGTATAATTAAATAAATTAAACTTAGATAGCTAAGACTTTGAGAAACGTTAGGTCAATACGTCACAAATAAGCATACAAAATTTAGTCAAGATTGAATAATTATTTGTAAAATGGCAAACGTTTATTATCTTATATGCGGGGGACTTCAACCAAAAATGCTGCACTGGTTGTACCAAAGGGTCGTCGTACCAATAATAACCTACGCCGTCCTGATCTGGTGGCACAAGGCTGGAAAAGGAGAGGCGATGAGAAAACTAGGCAAGTTGCAAAGACTTGCATGTTTAGGTATCACGGGAGCAATGTCAACAACGCCGACCGCAGCCTTGGAAATACTGCTAGGCCTACCTCCACTACACCTAGTGGTGGAGAACGAGGCACTAATGGCAGCATACAGGCTGAAAACAACTGGGTATGGGACCATCTCAAGGAGAGGATACCATACTGAAGTATTCCAATATGTAGGAAAAAAATCCGCTACTCGATATGCAGTCAAACAGAATCAGCACAACCTACAACTTCACAAAAACTTTCAGGGTAAAAATACCTGAAAGGGATGGAGAAGGAGGTAGGATGCAGAGACAACAAAATGACACCATCTGGTATACTGACGGATCAAAAACGTCAACCAGTACCGGAGCAGGAGTTGCGGGAGAACAACCAGGGACAGACATCAGCCTGAACCTCGGAAGTATCGCAACAGTGTTCCAAGGCGAAATCACAGCAATAGACGTCTGTGCACAAGAAATGATATGGAGGGCATACAAAAATAAGAGAATCCGCATCATCACTGACAGCCAAGCAGCCCTCAGAGCTCTGGAAGCAGTAGAAATACGATCTAAAACAGTAAAAGACTGCCTGGAGTCCCTGGAGAAACTTACAGAACACAACAGTGTACAACTGGAGTGGACACGAGGACACCAGGGAAATACGGGAAACGAAAAAGCAGACATGCTAGCCAGAAAAGGCGCTAAATCAATTCTAACAGGTCCCGAACCGACCTGCGGGGTATCTTACAGCACCGCGAAAGGATCGGTAAAGGAACTATTAAGACAGAAACACTACTCGCACTGGATAGAGATACCGGGAATGAGGCAGTCACGCTTGTTCATCGGAGAAATATCTAGAGCAAGGACCAACGAAATGCTAAAGCTGAGCAGAAAACAGCTGAGGTGTGCAGTGGGAATATTAACAGGACACTGCACACTAAACAAACACCTAACCAATATAAGGGGAAAGACAATCCAGATTGCAGGATGTGTGGTGAAGAGGAAGAAACTCCCCACCATATCTTATGCGAATGCCCAGCCCTAACGGCAATGAGACTAACACACTTCGAGGGACCACTTTTAACCCAGGAAGAGATAGCCAGAGCTCCCATAAACCTTATACTCGCTTTCTGGAATAGGACGGGTCTTATGGAGTAATGAGACTATGGGGTACAATAAGCTTAAGCTTCAGTACAGCGGGTAGTTTAAACCGCAACCCGTAAGGAGAAAAAAAAATCTTATATGCGACGCGAGCGTATAGGAAATTTAGAAGCAAAACTTGTAAAATAAAAAATAATGCAAGGTGCTCTAAACTGTCGTACAGTTAAATAAAAGTATCTCGAATAATTATGCAAAATTTAATCAATATTCAAGAAATAAATTTTTAATACAACAAACGATCTTTGCCTCTGACGCGCGAAAATTCCGGAAATAAACTGCTCTAGAATTGAAAATATTGAACTTAGATGGCTAAAACTTTCAGAATAATTTTTTTCGGATGAAAATATATGTATATTCTATTATTAATTTTTCCATTCAAATGTCAACAATAATTTGTTAAATAAATTATTTAAATAATTGAAAATTAATATTTTTCAATGAAAATTTTGTTGCTTATTTATATTATGTCTCACAAAAAAAATCATTTCTGATCATCGAAAAAAAAATTGTTTATATACTTTTTCTGTAATTGTTATATAAATTCTTGATTCCGACAGCCAGATTGTTTTTGATTTCAAATAACGTAGTGTAACAAACGTTTAAAAATAGTTTCATCAAAGTCGGTTCAGTTTTTGTTTTTTCCGACTATAAAATCAAGGCATGCTTGAAAATAGTTAGTTTTAATTTTTTCTAATTTATTACAAACATGTAAATATTTCGAAATTTCAATTGCTCTTTTGATTCCAAATTTGCAATCTATGATAAAACTACTGCAATTTTTATTCAAAGCATTTTTTGTAACTATAAAAATAACAGAAAAACAAAAATAGGCTGTTTTTTCATTTCAATATAAATAACTTACATTGCATGCAGAACAAATATTAGTTGTGACCATGTATGCTATTGAGATGGCAAACTTTAGTAATTCTGAATAATACATTGTATCAAGCGTATTTCATTATTCATTTTATACTTTTACCAATATTTGTCCCGGAATTTGGCTGATCCAGTTCACTCTCTCTATTAATGGGTCATCAATACATTATTTCAGGTTTCTGTTAAATATTACAATTGTACATGTCTGTGAAATGTTTCAAAAATATGTACATTTTGAGAAGAATAATCCAAGAATCTATATGCAACCCTCAACAGGTACGCCAATGAAAAACTATGCCAGTTAATGTTGGTAATGCCATATTAAGAAATTACTGGATTCCTATCTGTAACCACTTGCGAAATATTAAAAAGATAATGTAAACATAGAAGGTCGTGTTTTAAATTATTACCACCATTTTGTACATTTTTGGTATTAATTAGATATACAGATAGGTGCATAGATAAGATACAGATAAGAAAAAGTATCTTATAATAAAACTGGAACACGAAACCGAGCGAGGTTAGCGCGTAGGTATTATTAAAATTATGCTTCTAATCGTTTCCAGCAATCAGTTTTTTATTAAGTATCAGTTGATCAACTGAGAACTGTTCTTCTTTTCATCGACTGATACTGCCTTTCCACTGTTTTGACTGTTGACTTTGTTTGGAGGACGACCAACTCAAGGGTTTTAATACTTCACTGGAAGTGATGCTACTATACTGCTTCTGTTGGTAAAGCAAGTTGTTTATAAACAGCGTCGTGTATTTGTGTCATCTACACAGATTTTCTGTAAATGCAAACACATTTTCTACTAAAAATGGAAGAAAACGATGATTTTGAAATAACAGTAGATCATCAAAAAGCCGCTGACCAGGTATGTGCAAATTTGTTACCTAAAATATCAAACCCGAGATACGAGCAAACATCAATTTTATTATTAGTAATTACATCCCGCACTCCATGTGGGACTTAATCTCCTGTTTTGTTTTTGACCATAGTAAAAATTAACAAAGGCAATCGAAATTATTCGTACATAAAACTGTATAATTTTTTCATAATTATAGTAGAGTAGAGAGTAAAAAAACATCTGGTACCTTTATTTTGATTCTTTTTGATGCAATATATAAGAATCATATGCAAGCATATAATAATATAATGATTTTTTTAAGACGTTAAGCAATGTTGCATCCTCTTTACGTTACAACTATCGAGGTCTTTTACAAAAAAATTCAAGAAAAAGTAATGTCGCGCATAATCAGGAAAATCTAAATATATATTTCCGACAATTCCACCACATAAAGGCAACTAATTTTGTTCTAAGACCACATTTATCAGATACCACATCCATACACGTCTCTGCTGTTTCCCAACAAATTTTGATTAGTTATTAAACACTACCCATCGGCAGATTGGAAGCAAACGCGAAAGAAGAAAAACTACGGTGTCGGTCAAAGGTCAGCTTGTCCGTCCGCGGGTTTTATCGACGGGGCTCCGTGTTGGCTACCCCGTGGGGAGATCCTCTTCACAAGATAAACACCTATCTATCATTTACATCAACCTACAAATTATAGATGACCGGCCGGAGCGATCCCCGTTATATAAGTCTATAGAGACCAGTCGTATATGTATATTTTATATGAAATACACATACGGGGTATGCTTGTAAATAAAAATCTGGCAGTGATGAGTTGGTTCAGCAGCTGCACGATGAGGATATGAGTTTTGAATACGGAGCTGAAGAACAAAGTTAATACTTTTTAAAAATTGTAGTTAATTCTGTGAAAATAATTTCTAGGCTTTATAAGGGGTAGGTTTACTGAACATTTTACTGATAGAATTATAAAGCAATTTTTATATATGTACGTATAATAAAAGCAAAACAGAAGCTTCCTGGTGATAATTGTATACTAAATCTAGTACGACAGGCATTTATACATCTTTTCCATAACTAATTTTTATAAGAGATTTTTCTCTGAATGATGCTTCTGCTTTATTAGAAGATGATGGACATGAGAAAACAGTAAAAGAAATTACTACACTGAAAGAAATTTCTACTAACCATAAATAAAAACAAACAAAGGACTAATAAATGTCGAATTAGCAAGCGCAGATTTATGATTAACAGATAGCTTACTAACCGTAGGTATGAGCTTTTTAACCACTAAAAAGTCAATCTAAACTAAAGGCACTTATTTACCATAAGAAAACACTTAGTTATCCTTAATAAAAAAAAACAAAAACAATTTTTGAGTTAGTTTAAGTAAGTGCTGTTATTGGGATAAATAGTCAAAGATTTAAGATTGCAAAAGCTCATTAGCAAAACTTCTTATGCTTAGATGATGGTAATATAGTCTTAAGAAAAAAATACTTATGATAATGCAGATCATCTTAGCAAAACATTTTATTTGGTCGATTTCCCTCAGTGTATACTTCCGTCTAAAAATTCTTGTGCGAAATTCGCTGATGATGTCTTAGCAGCAGCTTTAGAAGCTAGTTCAAATTTACTTCCTGTTTTTTCTTGTATGAATAACTATTGATTTGTTGGTACCAATAAGTTATTAAAATTATTGTTTTCTAGTTTTTAAGTCTTATTATCTTTCCTTATCCTTTTATTTAAGGATTAAGTATAGTTAAGTAAATACATTTATTAGAGGAAAGATTTTCTACCTAGACTTTCGATAATTATATAATGGTTTTCAAACCGTGTTGCGTACCTTCTCACTCGTTTGAGGCAGGTGAACCACAATCATGTGACCCGAATATAGTTTTACATGCGTAGAAGAAAAAACTTTTTTAATTATTATGCCGAGAGTGTACTCTATATTACGCTGCAGTGGATAATTAAATTAATTATTTTTTTCCTAATTAATAAATTAGAACAACCGAACTCGCTTGAGATCTAAGAGAAGAATTAATTGTTTATTAATTAGAAATAAATCATGTTTCATTATACAAGGAACTGATTTTGACAATGAAATGTGGAGAAATTAGTTTTATGTTCTGCATTCTTGTTTCCGATATACAAGGTGTTTCTGAATTGACTACCATAAATGAAAGTGTATATAGATAACGTCATCTTGAAGTTATACGAAAACCTATTACATTTTTTCCGAAATTGCTTCTCAAACATTGTTCTATGCAAATCTGGTTGATTTGATAATTGTTCAAAAATGTTTTCTACCCTAGTCTTAATTCCTCTACAATATCTACCAGAGTTGCGTAAATCTTTTCTTTATTATATTCCCAGACAGTAAAATCTAACGGATTTAAATCCAGAAGATACTCAGGCCAATAAGTATGCTAAAACATTTGAAACGTAACCTAAAACCTAAACTGGTTTGAGGACTACCTAAGTGACCGATATCAAATTACAAAAATTAACAATATGTTTTCTAATCCCCGTCTAAATAAATTTGGGTGCCACAAGGTAGTGTCCTCGGGCCTCTATTATTTATAATTTATTTAAACGATATTGTTAAATTTACGTCTTGTGACTTTTTAAATCTATTTGCAGACGATACTTAATTGCTGTAGTGGATAATAATTTAGATGATGCTGTAATGAGGATGAATAATGAACTGGCCAGAATTGAAGAGTATTTAGCGATAAATAAACTTAAACTAAATGTTAACAAAACAAAGGCAACGATATTGACTACAAAATTTAAATATAGTAACATTAACGTAAATAACATAAATATACTGCTAGAAAATAATAAGTTAGAACTGGTTAAAGAATTTAAATATCTCGGAGTAATTATCGATAATACTCTAACATTTAAAAATCATTTCTTATATATACAAAAGAAAATAACAAAAAAAACTATACTTCTTTTCAAGAATATCTAATCATCTCTCTTTTTCTACAAATATTACTGTGTGTAAGACTATTATTCAACCGCACTTTGATTATTGTGCAAGTATTTTATACCTTTTAGACAACAACTCAATGAACGCTTTACAAAAATTACAAAATCGTGGCATGAGGATAATTCTGAAATGCAGTAGATACACTACAATTGGTTTAATGCTAGATGTTCTTCAATGGATGACAGTTTCCACTAGACTAGTTTATTTTTCGATGATATTTATTTACAAAATAAATCACAACTTACTACCAGCTTATCTAAACGGATTTATAACAATAAATAGAGAAATCCATAATTACCAAACAAGAAACAATAACAATTTTCACGTACAGATAACAAATTTCAAGAAATCGATGAATTCCCTATTTCACAAAGGTCTTAAACAATTTAATGAGTTACCGGTAGAGATAAAAACAGCTCAAACACTATCAATCTTTAAAAGAAAACTGTCCCATTTTTTATTAAATAAGGTAGATTATACATTTAATGTATAGTATCGTATAAAATTAACTATTTTCAACTTCTATAATACTTTTTTCCTCTTCATACTTTTTACTTCTTATGATGGTATGGGTGTAATAAAATTTGTGTACTTACATTTATGTACTATGTAGACCCTATATTTGTATTATGACTATGATACTATGACTGTGTATGTATGTATATATGTATGTGTGTATACACATTTATTAAATCAAATCAAATCTTGTTATGTAATTACATATATTTATGTATATGTATATCTAACAACTATATTCTATTATGTAATTTGATATTATTATCTAACAACTATATTCTATTATGTAATTTGATATTATTATGTATTATTTATTATTATGTTATATATTGTGTATATTAGGCCAGACCTACTTAATAAATTTCATTTCATTTCTTTTCATTTCATTTCATTTCATTTCAACTAGGTAAGAGATATTTCAAGAATACCTACTTGTTAATTTATTTTCACAATATATTTAGAAAAGAATTTTTTTAATACATTTTCTATCCCAAAACATATTTTCGGTATTTTTCATTAATCCTCGTTTATTCTCGTTCATGCTCCGATAACGTTCTCCAAAAATACGTGCTTTTGGTGTAGACGTGATAATCAATTTTTGGGGGAAAATGAGATACAGCTTTCACAGGAAAGCTGTATTCCACAATGTTATATTTTGGAGCCTTTAATATTTGCATACACACTAATACCATAAATATTGCCCTCAACTGAGTCTTAAATTAATTAAAAATTCTTGTATCCGATTAATTTGGATTAGGATAACATGGATATTCTGATTTATTCAGTCGGTAGCTAAATGAATAACTGGTTTTAAAGGGCAAGCGAAGTTGAGCATGACTCTCATATGTTTGAAGTGAAATAAAACTTCTGTATCGAACAGCATATCAGCTATGTAAATTAGAAACTAAAATGGCCCGAATACAGAGCCTTGAGGTGCTTGGAGGTAATAATTCCTTAAGGAGTTAGAATGATTCTCCACAAAAACCTTTTGAGCGTGACCAATCAAGTAAGATTTGTATAAATTCATTGTTGTTATTGAAAAACCGTGAATTTAAATTTTATGAAAAAAATTTCATAATTTAGAGTATCCAAAGCTCTGGAACAACTTGGAAAATCAGCACTGTATACTGTACGTGTCGTATGACCACAAAATGACAAGTGTGCTGTGAAAATATCCTTAAATTGAGTAATCTGGCTTATGAAGCTAAATCTCAGGTATTTTTCATTTTTCATTTTATATTTTAATTCCTTAGATATAAAAATGTAAAACTCCAGTCCATGATCACTAAACTTCCGTATTCCGGAAGCAAACAAAAGCGTCAGAAATACAAAGTGCAAATAATCGAATGTCAATAAGGAAATTGGACCGGCAACTCAAACACGGCACTCGAACACACTTAGATCAGTCAACAACACGAAAAAAATCAATTTGAAGTCCACTTGAAGAATTTAAGTGTGCGTGGGTGAAAATTGATGGACTCTTGATCCTATATATTCATTCATAATGTATATTTATATAACTGCAGGTAGATTAGATTTGATTTGGAGAGATAATTTTTCCATTTGCGAAGGTGATTTAATATGTGTGTTTGTATTATGAAATAAATTAATAAAAAAGTAAAAAATGTAGATTTATTATACAAAAGGTCACATCAGCTGTTAGATATAAACTCAAATATACAATGAAAGTAACTTATATATGTACAGATTGATTTAATTAACACACAGGGAATACTTGCTATTCCTAATTTTTCAAAAAAGTTAGCGATAGTACTGTTGATTTCAATAAAAACTGGTACACTTTCTTTTAGCTATGTAAATCATTCGTTCTTTGATTGATATTAATACTCTTACAAATGTCACTTTGACGTTAATCAGTGGCGTCATTATTAAAAATGGTTCGACATCTAACAGATATTCAAAAATTTCGAATTGTTTCTAAAATTGAGGATGGTTGGTCCATAAGAAGACTTGCTGCTGAATACAATGTGAGTAAAACCACGATAATGAGTGTTAAAAAACAATGGGAAACCAACCAAACGGTATCCCGTAAAGTTGGTTCCTGTAGGCCCAGAAAGAGCAATAACCAAGAAGATGAAAATCTTATAAATTACCTAATAGAAAACCCTTTTCAGACTGCAGTAAATGCAATTTCAGAGACAAATTTCCCTGCTTCGGTATCTACTGCTTGCAGAAGAATAAAACTACAAAGCGACTTGAAGAGTTGTTCAGCGGCTAAAAAATACAAACTTTCAGAAGAAAAGAAGCAGGGTAGGATTATTTTTGCACTCAACTATATAATCAATGATGAAAACTTCTGGACACAAGTTGTCTTTTCTGACGAAAAGGTTTTTAAATCCTGTAACGATGGACATGTTCGCGTATATAGGCCTCCTTCCACTAGATACGATGAAAAATATACTTTCGATCCACAAATATCAGGAAGGTTTTCAGTCAATGTCTGGGTTTGGATGAGCCTAAATGGGTTAGATGTGTGTTGGAACAGTGGTGGTCATCTCAATTACATTAAATATATTGAAATATTAGACAATATTATATTGCCGTCAGTAATAGAGGTGTTTCCGGAAAATAATTTTATTTTCCAACAAGACAACTGCTCTATACATACGGCCCATCGTATCAGGCAATGGTTTCTTAATAAAACCATAGAGTTGTTACCGTGGCCATCTAAAAGTCCGGATTTAAATCCAATTGAAAATGTATGGGGACTAATGGTGAAACATATAAGAAAATTAAATAACCATCCAAATAATGCCCAAGAATTGGAAGGGATAATTGAAGACGCTTGGGAAAACTTGTCGCAAGAAGTTGACCTTGCAAGAAATCTGATTTTGTCCATGCCTGCAAGACTTCAGGCAGTTTTAGACGCTAATGGAGCAATGACAAAATATTAGTTAATTCTGTATTACGTAATTGAAGTTCATTTATTTTATTTTTTTATTGTATTTTTATGTTCAGTTTGCATTGTTTACATTTTTTTTTAATCTCAAGTGGTATTTTTGTGTTCTTATTTTAAAAATAGAATTATCATTATTCAGTTAGTATTTTAATTACAACCATTAGTAGAATTATCCGTAACAAATATTATTTTTTTAAACAATAATATGGCAGGCTTGAAAATGTTTTGAAAAAGTTATTTTCTAATTATTTTTTAAAATTCCGTTTGAATAAAATAAAAGAGAAAGGTTTAATAAGTTTAAAAACACAAAGAAAACCGATCTCCTCCAAAAAACCCAGGTCCGGGGTAAATCACCTCTTCTCCACCCCCCTCTCGACATGCCTTGCCAACCCTATTTACAGACATATGCACACAACTAAACTATTAAGATTTTCGATTACAAGAGTTGTACAAGTTTTTTTTTTAAATCAAGTGTACAGGAATCATAAAATCCATAAAGCAAACCAGAGCATCCGAAGTTAACTTCAAGAAATACTGCTATATTTTTAAGAAGTGATAACAATTAAAAGCAGATTCATTATAATGTTATTTATACGGATTTTTCTAAAGCATTCGACAGAGTAGACCATAGTATTTTATTTAAAAAATTGCATTCATTGGGCTTTAATCTAGAATTAATTCATTTTTTTGAATCCTATCTACGCAACAGAAATCAGTTTGTGCAATATTAGGATCATAGATCTACGGAATTTATATCTCAATCAAGCGTTCCACATGGTTCAGTATTGGGTCCCTTGTTTTTTATTGTATTGTATTGTGACCTCCAATGTTCATCTCCTTTATACGCTGATGACTTGAAAATTTACCATAAAATTGATAGTATTTCCGAGTGTAATAAGTTACAGGCAGACTTAAACACACACAATAACGTGCAGTAAATATAGATTTTATCTAAATATCAGTAAATGTTGCAACACCCCCTGTCCAATTGTTGGCATAACACAATAAGCTGGGGGTTGTACTTATTGACCGGTAGCTCAGTGAGCAGGTCGTGAATTAGGGCTTCGATTGATTTGAGTTATCACCAAAATCTAGGCTGGGCGCCAGGACTTTTGCAAGTACCAAATAATTAAAATTTTATTTTAAAAGGTAAAGATAACGTTAAAACAAATTCGGTTGGGAAGGAAGTTGAATAAGAAGATATTATTTTATAAAAAGTATAATCAAGACTAGTATATGTACATAATATTTACAAGTCAAAAAAATGATATTGAAAAGGAAAAAAAATGTAAAATATCGTTTTTCTGCTCCACCCAGTATATAATGATCAGTTCGATCCACCAGTTATCCTCTTCTCTTGGTCCAGGTATTAACATAAAAAGGGGAGAGTTTTATGAGATCAGTATTACAGGCAAAACAAAGTTAAAAGCTGTGACGTTTGAATTGTCCAGCTACGTAGACAAAATGAGTTAACACAAATTTACAGAGTAAATTGCAAACTAAACAAATTAGGATCCGTATCCTATAATATGTTAGGAAGTTGAAGACTTCAACTAACTTAAGTATTAAAATAGAATTTAGAATGTCTGTATACAAACAGACAACTAGAAAGATAACGTAAATAAATATTTGCTAAATATAAAACAATATGATAGTTTTCAACTTGAAGGTAACGTTAAATTAAATTATTTATTAGTTCCTCGGAGAGAGGTTCTAATGAATTGCAGATAAAGTTAAATAAAGATATCTACTTGACTATATGTTTACTTTAGATAATTAAAAGTTAATCAAGTGCCAGATAACTAGGCAGCTATCTTTGCCAGAGAACTAGGCAAAGCTCCACTAGAGTAGCGTTCCTAAATAAGTACTAAGAAAAGTTCAAATTCGATATTTTAAATTTAGAAAAACCTTACGTTGCTGAGGTCTGGTTGATAAATATATGCACTGGTATAAAATAATCCACCACAAAACAAATGCACCAAATTAGATAATTTTCACAGGTTATAAACAAATAGGTTTGGTCCAACCAGGTGTACCAATCTCCAAATGTCACCAGTCACCACTTACAGAGTGGTACCAGCGTAGCTCAGTGACCTAAAACATCAACAGGCAAAGACAGAACACAACTAACTACGATACAAAATGGCGACATCCGTTGCCAAGTAAATCTAAAATTTACAATAACCGAAAGTTAGTTTAAATTAACACACGAAATTATTACAATATCAAAGTGATGTTAGATAAATTGCCAGCAAGGCACGATAAATTGATACTAATCAATATTAATGATGGCTGTTCCAAAGAACAACCAAGGTGAACTGATCACCGAAAAGCAAATTCGCCCAAGGCGTAAATTAAGATAATTACGGTACAATATTATTATGAAAATTACCTCAAAGGTACTTTAAATCAATATAACAACTTTTTAAATAATGATTAGCATAAAATCACAAGATAACACCAGAAAACATATACATTTTACCAGACCGCAGAATTATAGATGATTTCCATCTGAACGCTGCACTAGTAAGAAGAAGGAAGCTTCGTTCTGTCCTCCCACCTAAATTCGGTTATAGTTTGGAAAGAAACAGACATTTGAGAGTAAAGTATGAGCAATAAAGATAGATAGATATTTAGTGCAAAAATCTGCAACACCAACTGTTCCAGTAGAAATCAGTGGCGCCATCTGGACTAGACTAGCAGAAACTTAATTCATCGTGGAACACAACAACCTGGAATGAAATAGCTTGCAATTTCGTTACAATGTAAGATTGTTTAATTTAGCAGAACGTTAAACAAGTTACAATTCGACTACAACATAAATGGTACTACACTGGAATATTGCGATAGCTTTAAAGATCTATTCGTTACTGCTATTTGTAACTAAGCGACTTTAGTTAGAGCGAGCACTCCACTACCAGCTAGCTGTCGTACGGTTAACAGTGGCCGCGATACGATGCCAGTTTTTAGCCTTCCTCAATGTACTAAGTCTAATGATTCAGTACACAACCTGTATATACGTAATACGTACATGCATCATGTTAATACTCTATTTCCGACCATGTACATGGAATGTAAATTCTGTTGGGCATGTGTATGAAAAATAAAATAAAATAAAATAATTTAAATTAGTAGTGATTTTGATACAGACTAATTTATGTCATTCTGTGTTTTGTTCTACGACTTTTTTTATCGAAGTTCGGAAAAATATTTCCTTTTTTGACATTTTTCTTCATTTTACACCAAATTAATTCAATTGGGGTGAAAATACAGAAATATGGCGGTCTCAACACTTTGTGGCCATATCTCTCCTCTACATTATCTATAATATACTTCTTCTCATAATTTTTTGGTGGCAGGACTTTCAACAGTTGTGCTTTATTAAAATTTTCCTCATAATAGATATCATGTTCCATTAAAAAAATTTGCAACTCAAAAGATTATTGTAAAAAGATTATTGTAAGCATTAAGACAAATTTGTTTTGCTTGCTCGTTCAGATGTAACCGATTATTTCTTACTGAAAACACTATGAACTTTGATTTTCTTTATCACTGTACTCACTATCACTTTTATTTTCACAAACACAATAAGATGCAGACGTAGAGGCCTTCCACTGTCAAAACATTATTACATCAAATACCTTCCTAAATTATTTTCAAAAACACGCCAGCAAATAAACAGGTATTAAATAGTTATTATTTATCTTATAATGTTATACTTACAATAATATCAGCACTGCTAGAATGATTCGGTAACAAAATTAAGTGCGGCTCTGAAGTATCACAACATATAAGCTAAACTCCGCCTCGGTCGCGTGCCACAAAAACAATAATTATCGTTCTCGTTTTAATGTAAATGGTGTAAAAGATGGAAGATGTCATGTGTTATACATTGTCATGTTTTGCCCCGCACGTCCCGTCACAATATAGCTTCCCTCAACTATACTTCTAAAGTGATAACACTTAACGTATGCATGTGCATAGATTCATACACAAGAATTTTAAAGCCATAGGTCCATTTTAATGCAAAATGACTGACTTTTTTAAATAATTGTTGAGGAAATATTGATTATTTTTACTTTAAATAGTATTACTTTGCATAGAGAAGACTGGTGTAATCCTTTTGACATCTTAATCCCTGATACCGTTAAATCTATCCTAGTTAAGTAATCAGTGAAGCGAGAAAAGAATATTTACGATTTTACTTGCTTTCGGCACCTCACAATCTTCTTATGGACCTTGTTACTTGCTCACCTGTGTTTATTTACTTAAGTCGCCTTCTTACGGGGGATGTTACCTGGATTTTATTTTAAATTATTTCTGGAACTGAGATTACCGAAGTATACAAAGTCAAAAAGTCTATGATGACCTATTCAAGTGGAAAACCAGTTGACAAGTTGTAGAATAGAAGTATTTGCATTAATTGTTCGAAAGTAATATTAAGAAACGTTGAGATATTTATTATTTACAATGGTATAATAGTGTGGTAAAAAAAATAATGAGCCTTTTTCTTATTTTTTAATATTATTTTTACTGCAAATGAAAGAAATTTCTTAATCACTTCTAATTTATAAACGAATTAAAAAATAACACACCACAAAAATTAGACAATCCCTAAAATTTATAGCGTGAGCGGGAGTTACACTGTTAATTCTGTATATTTATGCATATAACTTGTTACGTGAATATCAGTTTTATTCCTTACCTGGAAATTTACCAACAAAAGCTCTTAGCTGTATGTGTGAACTAATTTATCTTAATTTAAAAAATTATAAACACTTTTTTACTTGTCTAATTTTCACTTTATTTGTTATTTTACAACTAGTTTCATCCTATTCGGACATTTTCAAGTAAACTCATGTCTGAATAGAATGAAACTAGTTGTAAAATAACAAATAAAGTGAAAATTAGACAAGTAAAAAAGTGTTTATAATTTTTTAAATCAAAATGGATTTTCACAAAGTAACTTCATCTTCAATCAACTTTTTTAATTTATCTACTTTTGAAGATCATGAATCATATATTGTGAACTTATATGACTTGACAAAAGCATTCGACATAGTTCTATGTCTTCTTGTTGTTAAAACTTGACAGATATGGAATAAGAGGCAATAGCCTAGAACAGTGGCGGTTCGTGGGTCAAGACATAGGGAGGTCGATTCGAAAAGTTTACTGTATTACCTACCTTTTAAAGTGATTTAAATTCCAAGTCGATCCTCCGGTCTTTTTGAGATGCAAAGCGGTCAATTACTTTTTCATTAAAGTCTTTATTAATGCCCTTTCTATGGTAAGCATAGCTAAAGAAGATAACCTTTCCTGACCCATGGTATTTCTTAAAAATGTCTCTATTCTTTTTAAGGTGGAAAAACAACGTTCACTTTCGACGGTAGTCATAGGGAGAGTACACAAGATTTTTAACAGTTTGACACTTTCAGAAAAAGTATTGCACAAATTATTGTTAATAAAAAGCTGTAACAAAGCAACTGCACCTTCACTATTGGAAAAATCTTCTCGGCTATATAATACTTCTAATTCAGTTTTAAGTTTCAAATGATTTATGACTGGATACTCCGTTTTAACTAATTTAAACGTATCTTGAGGAAAGCTTTTTTTATAATCTTTAAATCGATTTGCGTGAAATAACTGAGACACTGCTAAATGATTACTGAAACCAAACCTGTTTTTGATTCAGATGTAATTATATCACAAACTTCTAATGAAATTCTCCTTTTTGATTCTTCCGTTTTACATCTCTGGGCAGACTGCATGGATGTCTCCTCCAAATAGTTATTCAAAATATTATTTCTAATGTCTTCAATTTTACTATTAAAAACGCCAATATACTTATTTACAGTTATGACATCGATATTACATTTTTTGTAATTGATTGAACAATATATCACAATGAGGCATAACTAAATGAAAAAAATTTAACCAGTAAAGAAAATGTTCATTTTGTAAGTAGTTTTTTAAACCAGTAGCTTGATTTAGGGTGTTGTTTTCTGATTTATGATCAACAATTAATATTTCTGTTCGATAGGTATAAACAGTCTCTATGCACTTTGTATAAAAATTTCATCGTGTTGGAGCCGCTTTAGGTAATTTCACCTTAACAACATTATCTAACACGGCTGTTCTTTTTGGCGATTTTCCAAAGAATGAAGAAAAGCTATGTAAATTAGCAAAAAAAATTTGTATGCTTATTGTCAT
Source organism: Rhamnusium bicolor (assembly GCA_029963845.1). Lineage (NCBI taxonomy): Eukaryota > Metazoa > Arthropoda > Insecta > Coleoptera > Cerambycidae > Rhamnusium > Rhamnusium bicolor. The sequence goes on from JANEYF010000904.1 coordinate 1,630,014, forward strand.
ATTAGGTTTTGGACGACCACCACCTTTGAATTTCACTCGGTCTTCATAACCCAACTTATGTCCATCTTTCAGTTTTAATATATTTTGTAGAACACTCATATTTAATAGTAAACACCAAAAACACTGTTTTACTTAATTTCACGACAAGTAGAAATTTACTAATAAAATGTTCACAAATAAAAACATTAAAAACAACGCGACAGAATTTACCGACCAACGCGTACTTAGTCAGCATTAAGACTGCTCTATTGAACTTCGTGCGTTACCGTTTCCGTAAAATGTGTCAGGGACATTGTCCCCGCCAGTGTTTTCTGATATATATATATATATATATATATATATATATATATATATATATATATATATATATATATACTATATATTTTTAAACCTCAGAAAATGAATAGCTCCATTTTTTTATTTGCATGTGGGTGGTCATTGACCAAATGACCCTATAGAAGAACCGCCAGTGGTCTAGAACTGGGTAACAGGAAACAAATTATTAAATGGAGCGATGGAGTTTTCCTATTTTATCCTGTTTCTTATGTAATACCCCAGGGCTCAGTATTAGGGCCACTGTTCTTCATCAACTTAAATGATATACCTCTTTGTTTAAATAATAATATACATCCAACATGCTTTGCAGACGATACCTCTCATAGTCAAAACAAAGAATTTAATTGAAGTTGAGGCGACTATGACAGAAGCTTAATTAGGATTGACTAATTGGTTTAAAACCGATTTTTTTAAGTTTTACAGTAGTAAAATTCAAACACTGTACTTTTTTTTCTCAAAACTAGTTTAGGACAGAATATCGTCTGTCAAAGTGTTACAAAACTATGTACCATTTTTGTTGACTTGTGTAAATACTTTCTGTATAATGCACCAATAAATACTTTACTTTATTATTTGATTTTGCCGACTCTGAAATATTGTAGTTGAAAGACCAGATAGTTCCTTAATTGTTTTACCATGACTACCAGCATCACAATTTATGTCCTGCTTCACCATTTACACCACGATCTATCTAATCATTTCTCCCTGTTCTCCTCTGAGTTTTACTACCATTTATTGTGGTGCTTGTTGTCAATTGTACATATGGCTCAATAGAGTGATACTGGAATGCCCACTCATTTTTATTAGCTGAATTTCGTCTACCCCCTTTTCAGCTAACTGGGATATTTCTTTATATAGCAAAGAATGATTTGAAATTTGTACGGATTTTGTGTCGTGTCTTATAGATTCAGATTAAGCCATTTCGACATTTCACTTATACCATCCATTAGAGTGATCAAGGTTCCATTCAGGATTTTGTGTAAGAAATAATCTATTTGTAGTACCATGCAATGGTCTTTTAGCAATAATTTTCTTAAACAACGCAACCTACAAAAGACAATTACTTATACATAATGCATGCATCAAGATTTGCTCTATTTGACATCTGGAATTTACTTTCGCTAAGTTTCTTAGCACCTTCTTGTCCTGTCTTACTGAATAGTGGATTATATTCTAGATGTCCAGTTGGCTTTTGTGAGTTGTCAGTTTTTCCCCAAAGTGGTGAGCATAACACGATATTCCTTCACCTCCTCGCCAACACAACCCATCCTATTATGTAAAAGATCTTTTTCTCTAAACCAATGGTTGTATCTCATTCCAAAAGTTTCCAATATTCACACTTAGGCTTCATCTTCCTTTTTTTTATATACTACTTATTTCTCTAAACTATCCTCCTTCTTTATTAGCATCTATCTTGCTTGCTTAGCACGTAGAAATTTTAAATTGAATACATCCAATTTAATTTCATAATCTTTGCAATACATTTTCTTCGACAGTTTATCAGTGTTGATTCATCTTAGTTTAACTACAGCTTTTTCATAGCTGGCTTCATCTGCCTTTCTCATATTAAACGCCTAATCTTTCGTTATAATTTAAAGTCTCCAAACCTTTCACACCGAAATATACATAACACATAACCTCATTAAAACCTCGTATATGAATAACATTCCTAACATCGTATGTAATAAAACATTAAGCAAACACCTCGAATAAATTTAAAGTTTCCTACATCTTCATACCTCGTACATCACACCTTTCGTTAAAAGATAACATCATGGCATATAATAAAAATATGAGAACATTTATAAATGCTCATAATTTCTTTTTCAATAATCCCGTACGTATATAACAGTTATGTTGTAATATTTATCTTTTTCTTTGCAAAATCTATTTAACTTTTCACTCCTGTTGCAATACGTTTCAACTACTCCCATGATTTGAATTAAGACATTACTTACGCCATTTGAAAACATCGGATCTTTTGTCTTGGTTGCTTTATTTATTTGTTTTATTTCCTCGAAAGCTGCATTATGAGCTAATGTCAGAAACTTGGAGAGCTCTACTTAATTTGATGAATCTTGTTCATTTTGTTAGGTTTTACAGTGTATTTCATTAATGATCCAGGCAAAAAAACTGACAAGCTGTATTTTTAATAGTGTGATATTCTTCAGTGCCAGTTTAAAACAAATTATGAAGCGTTAAGTACATAAAACGTTATTAGATATGAATCTTTATTACTTCATATAATTTTTGTAATTATGTAGTGGGATATAATAGAAGGGAATTGTGCATTTACCCACGAGTAGTTACATTAAATAATTATCTAATATAATACAAATAAAGACAAAACAACCATATGATTCCCGCTACTTCTTTTCCTTGCAGATTGGCTCGGGAAGAGGCAAAAGTTTACTTTTTCAATTTAAAATTTGTTTGACAGTGTAGTTTCATATTCTCCTTTACTGCATACAGCAGACAACTTTTGTGTTTTTCCTAACATCAAATGGACTACCAAAATGCCTACCACTAATATCCCAACTAGGACAGCAATTTTAATAAGTGTTGTAAGAACATTTTGATAACTACCAACGGCGGTTCGTGGGTCAATAGATAGGGAAGTCAATTAGAAAAGTTTACTGTATTACCTACCTTTTAAAGTGATTTAAATTCCAAGTCGATCCTCCGGTCTTCTTGAGATGCAAAATTGTCAATTACTTTTTCATTAAAGTCTTTTATCTTCTTTATTAATGCCCTTTCTATGGTAAGCATAGCTAAAGAAGATAACCTTTCCTGACCCATGGTATTTCTTAAAAATGTCTTTATTCTTTTTAAGGTGGAAAAACAACGTTCACTTTCGACGGTAGTCATAGGGAGAGTACACAAGATTTTTAACAGTTTGACACTTTCAGAAAAAGTATTGCACAAATTATTGTTAATAAAAAACTGTAACAAAGCAACTGCACCTTCACTATTGTAAAAATCTTCTCGGCTATATAATACTTCTAATTCAGTTTTAAGTTTCAAATGATTTATGATGGATACATGGATACACCGTTTTAACTAATTTAAACATATCTTGAGGAAAGCTTTTTTTATAATCTTTAAATCGATCTGCGTGCAATAACTGAGACATTGCTAAATGATTACTGAAACCAAACCTGTTTTTGATCTCAGATGTAATTATATCACAAACTTCTAATGAAATTCTCCTTTTTGATTCTTCCGTTTTACATCTCTGGGCAGACTGCACGAATGTCTCCTCCAAATAGGTATTCAAAATTTTGTTTCTGATGTCTTCAATTTTACTATTAAAAATGCCAATACACTTATTTACTGTTATGACATCGACATTACATTTTTGTTATTGATTGAACAATATATCACAATGAGGCATAACTAAATGAAAAAAATTTAACCAGTAAAGTAAATGTTCATTTTGTAAGTAGTTTTTCAAACCAATAGCTTGGTTTAGAGTGTTGTTTTCTGATTCATTATCAATCATTTTTTCTAAACAATCTAATAATTGTGTTCGATAGGTATAAACAGTTTCTATGCACTTTGTATTAAAATTCCATCGTGTTGGAGCCGCTTTAGGTAATCTCACCTTAACAACATTATCTAACACGGCTGTTCTTTTTGGCGATTTTCCACAGAATGAAGAAAAGCTATGTAAATTAACAAAAAAAATGTTTATGCTTTTATCCTGACTTGATGCTTTTTGTAAAATTAAATTTAGTTGATGAGCGTAACAATGAATAAAATTTGCTGAAGGATAAATTTTTTTAATTAAAAATACCTATTAACTTCTTTTTTCTTATCAAGAGATGTTTGCTTTATCGTCATATTAGGTTTTAGACTGCCACTACCTTTGAATTTCACTCGGTCTTCATAACCCAACTTATGTCCATCTTTCAGTTTTAATATATTTTGTACAACACTCATATTTAATAGTAAACACCAAAAACACTGTTTTACTTAATTTCACGACAAGTAGAGATTTACTAATAAAATGTTCACAAATAAAAACATTAAAAACAACGCGATAGAATTTACCGACCAACGCGTACCTAGTTAACATTAAGACTGCTGACTGGCGACTGCTCTACTAAACTTGTGTACATTACTGTTTCCGTAAAATGTCAGGGACATTGTCCCCGCTAGTGTTTTCTGTCTCTTTTGCTTTCTGACGACTCGCGCATAAGTCTATATCACTACAATTCGTTGTAAATTCGGTCCGTAGCTAGCTTTGAGGACAAGTTCTGGATTGACCCAAGATTTTTAAATTCTATAAATGAATAATGTAATGAATATGAATGTAGAGGCTCGGTGCTCGGAGGGGATACGAAATCCTGCGATCTAGATATTTGAATAGTATTGTGCATATAATGAACTAGAAACTTTAATATATTTTTTAAGAATATTAAAAATATATATATTACATATTTTTAAACCTCAGAAAATGAATAGCTCTATTTTTTTATTTGTATGTGGGAGGTCATTGACCAAATGACCCTATAGAACAACCGCCAGTGATAACTATACCCATTTTTAACTGTTCTATTTATTTTACACTAACATCATTTTTAATATAGAGAAAATAATTCAATAGTTTATTTATTAGTTTTCCTTCAAATTACGACATATTTTTTATTTTCCGTTTTCTACGAAATATAAGGGTTTGAATATGTTAACCAGGCCAAAGGGTTGTATGTTTGAAAGCCCCAAGTTTAAGCTCTAGCTTATTGACTGTCATCAAGCTTAAACCTTTCCCCACACAGCCGCATCTCCATAGAACAACGTCGACAAGTTTGGTGGTTAATAATAAAACAGAAAAGTCAGTTCTCTAAACATATTTACTTATTGTTTCATACAAAGTGATTCAGTTGCGGTAGCCTTATCATTACTTAGAAATAATTATATTAGGAAGAGAAAAATTTGCCAAGCCAAAGTCTTTTAAACTGAACATATTTAAATTTCTGAAAAAGTGATTACCTGGCATAAGGAGAATATCCTATTTAGGAAAACTTTGCTTTAGAAGTCAATTTTTTAAACAGTATGAAAAAGGAAATGGATATACCGGGTGTAACAGGATCATGGTACACCCCCTTTTCTTCTTTAGTTTTAAAGATAATTGATTGAAATTTGAGATATCCCATGCATTGCATTTTTGAATTCTGCATAATTTTCTGAATCCAACGATACCAAATAAGTGACATTTCAAACGTCAATATTTTTTATAACATAATTTTTAGTTTTCAATTTAAGTGTGCTATGACGGTTCCAATTTATTCTAAATAACCCGTGTAATGCTAGAAAAATCGAAATCCCGTCAAAAATACTAAATTACGTGATATGTGAGCAAATACATTTCAGCAAAATGGTTTTTGGGGAAAAAATCAATTTTTTTCAAATGGAACCGTATTGTTACCGTGGTACCATTTATTAGTACTATTAAAAAAGATACTTATTAATAAGTCGTAATAAAACGTGCGATAAATAGAAACAAAATTACAGCTAAAAGAATATAAGAAAATACAATTTTGTTATAATTACCTTGTTATGCATAAGGTGGCTTTGGAATACAAAAAATGAACACAAAACATTACAACAGTTGTTCAAAATGCTGTCCATTAACGTCAATGCTCTTCTGAACTCGCATAGTTGTTTCTCGAAGAACGTTGCTGGGCCGTTATGCTATTAAGTGCGCATCTTACTCATAGCTCCAGGTCTTCATGGGTTGTATCTGCGGTTGCGTAGATAATATTTTTTAAATGACCCCAAACAAAGAAATCTAGGGGTGTTAAATCAGGTGATCTTGGAGGCCACCTCACAGGACCATTCGTCGAAATTACGTTTTCTCCGAATCTCCGTTGAAGGTAATCAATTATTATGGGGAGGAGTGCCATCTTGTTGAAAATACATTCACTTTTGTAAGTGGAAAGGTAATTCAGAAATCCCAAGTATCTGGCACCAGTCAGGGGTCCTTCAAATATTATTGGACCAATGATTCTACTACCGATTATTCCAAGCCAAACATTGAAACCGAACCGCACTTGAAAGTTACCCTCCCGTAATAAATTTTGATTTTCTTGTGACCAATATTTCGTATTTTGTCGGTTAAATAATCCCAAATTTGTAAACCTAGACTCGTCCGAAAATAAAATCATTGTCAAAAAATCATTGTTTGGCTGCACGTTATTCTGCAAAATCCAATTGCAATATTCCATCCTACGTTCGTAATCATTTTCATACAAGTGCTGGTGCAATTGGCATTTAAAAGATTTATAGTGGTATTTGTGCAAAATTCGGCTTACTGTTTGGTGACTGATTTCCAATTCAAACCAGTTTGCCTTTAAGAAACAGTCTTATCAACTTCTACTCAAGCCAAAACATTTATTTTCGTTTCTTCGTCAAGAATGAAATTTTCTTCGGGATCATTGTTGTGCTCACTTCGGAATTTGATTTTCAAGACGATTAAAATAATTTCTCGCTGGACATTGTCTATCAGGATATCGTTCCGCATAAAGGCGTCTAGCCGCAATGGCATTTTTTCTACATCCCCATAAATAATTAAAATGTCCACTTTTTCATATCTTGTGTAAATTTGCGGCATTTTGAACACAATTAACAAGAATTTTAAACAATTTTTAAAGACACAATAGAAACACCGGTAAACCAACAAATGTTTGACAATGTAAATATTTCATTGTTTTCAAAGCCACCTTAGTTAGTCACTTCTTAACATTTAATTAGAACAGCCAATTTCGTAAATCCCCGACTTTTCAATTGTTTCAATTTTGTCTCTTGGATTGCCTAAAAATTGTTGTAGTTTATTTCCCGTATAATGGACCACTATTATACCTATATCTTTAAAAAGTTTACCAATACCATCGAAAATCGTATGGAATTGATACAAATTTCAGATTTTCTCCTTCATTTTTGAAAGGTCGAGGAATTTCGAGGTGTCTCTTTAAATTTACGTTTACTCATTATCATATCAATTAAACTTGCAGAATATTCATTACTCGCAATTATATCTATAATCTATGCCTGTTCTCATATCCTCTCCTCTCCGTGTTGAGAGGGAAGTTTAATACTCGATGAACTAGAAAGTTAGAACTCGTCATTTTGTGTTGTGCACATACCTAAGCCAAGCCCTGGGGAAATACTCGAATTCTTCTTTTCATTCTGTTTCGAATCTGTTCATGAAGATATTGGCAATGAATGGTGACAAAGAGTTAACCATTGGTGTTCCATCATGTTTTTCAAAGAAATTATCATTGAATCGAAAGAAATTATGTTTCATTCAAAGTTTAGTGAGTTGAAGATATTTTTTTCTTACTTCTTGACTGAGATTATTTGGTTCGAGTAAATCCTCAAGGTAGTTCAAAGTCTGTGGTATGGAAATACTTGCAAACGATGAACAAACGTCAAAGTAGATAAAAATTTCACCTTCTTGCAACTAAATATTTTTCACCTCATTAATGAAATCATTGGAATTAATTAGAGAGAAACTAGATAGAACAATACGTAAACTTTCAAATTCCTCTGTTAACCATTTTGATACGTAATAAGTTAGCGATCCAATTGCTGAAACAATAGGAATAACAGATACTCCTAGTTTATGTATCTTAAGCAAGCAGTACAATCTAGGTACACTTATATTAGATACATGTAATTTCCTATTTAAAGCTGAAGTAATAATATTGTTACAGGAAATAAGTACATTTCTTACTTCAGTAATCATTTGTGGTAATGGATTCCTAGAAAGTTTTTTATAAGGACCATTACTAATCAGATTGTCTACCCTTTCATAATAGTTCCCTTTATCTAAAATAACAATCTTATTAACCTTATTAGCTTTTAAGTAAAGATAATCCTTTTTTCACGCAACCGTTTGATAATTTTTCTATCCTGACTTTCTATTTATTTTAGTGACAATATTTGTCGAGGTTTCATTTCTGCAAGTTTCTGTAACAAATCCTTTGGAGGAATCAGGAGGGTATTGAATTGAACTTTCAACACTTACAATTATCATATCTAGAATGCCATCAGAGGCAAAATTTAATCCCTTGTTATTCTTCATCAAGCGATTGTGAGGAATAATTTTCTACAATGGTTGGAACTTTTTGGGGAACACTCTCTGTCATTTCCATAGAGACAACGCTTGATCACGTCAACAGCCATCACTAATGAATACCTGAGAAACGGAAATGTGAAGGTTCTTTTGTGGCCAGCAAAATATCTCCATTTAGTGCCAATAGAACATATGTGGGATATAATAAATTGGACATCGTCTAATATAACATAAATTCCAAGAATATTAATGGGGTTCAGACGTGAGGTTTAGATAGTCTGGGATGAATTACCTGAAGAATCAGTAGACCATCTTATTCGGAGCATGCCCAAAAGAGTAGAAGCATATATAAAACTGCAAAATTCTAAAATTATCTCGAAGAAACTCAGAAATGTTCATGGATTTGCTTTAGAAATTAAACAAAAAAAAATTAGAAAATCGATAAAACGGGTTTTCAGGAACTGAGAAATTACGTTTCGAGTGTTGGCCAGTTTATATGTATGTAATCACAATTCATACTGGTAAAACTTCATTAAATTATTTTTATTTCTTCCGACAAACAGTTGATTAGAAATATGTATAGCTGACAAAAAATACAAAGTTCTACCGTCTACAATATGCGTGGCTGCAGCTTGTGAACACCATAATAACCCACAGAAATAAAATTTAGCAACGGTAATAAAATACATAAATTTGCTTTAAGATATTAATACATAAATTTCACATGTATTATGCGAAGCACATAAAACAACTGAAAAAATATATGTTTTTATGAATTTGCTTACTTATTATTTAACAGAGGAAGAACGTTATTATTCATCTAAACAATTTTTAATAATCAGTGGTATCACCAAAACTGTATTAAAGATTATCAATAAAACAATTTTCTCAATTTTAACAAATCTGTAAACACCTTCGAGAGTGAAAAGAAATTGGTACACGTAGTAATATACTAAGTTAAAATAGTTTGCATATTTCCCAAAATATGTCATTTTTGGTGCCCCTCAAGGGTCAGAACTGAGCCCACTTTTATTTATAGGTTATGTAAACGACTCTTTAGGTTTCATTAAACAGATGCAATTCACTCTAATCGACCGCCTATTTCGCAATCAAAATTCAGAGCCAATTTAGAAATTTAGTACACGACAGATACATATGTACTTCATACTGGCTACTCGCTACCCAAAAAAATCTGCATAGAAGTATCAGAAGTCATGCTTTACATTTTAATAATGAAACTACCCTTTTACGAATATTTCATAGTATAATTAGTGCTTGAAAGTATGTCAAAAGGAATCAGATTTTGTTAAAAACATTATTTTCTCCTACGAAGTATTTTTTGCCTACCTTGCCTTATAATAAATTAATAGATATAATTGTTGGTATTTGGCGACGGAGAACCGACACTGGTTGCTACAGGCGCACACATAATCATCTCAAAAGTTTAATGTATGACATAAATAGTTGGCAATCTAATTCCAGAAGTTAGTAGTTTCCATACCCCAATCAAGAAGATCCCAATTTTTTATTTATGGTACCTATCAGCAAGATGATAATAATTCTCACTATGCCGCATTCTCCAGTACTTGGTCCATACTTTTCCAAATAGATGGGTTGATAGGAGAGGGCCTATATAGTGACCAGCAGGGTAACCAGACTTAACTCCACTCGACTTTTTTCGTGTGGAATTGCTTGAAGAGTATAATCATTAGGGCACATTTCAAGCTGTTAAGTGAGCTGATTATGTTGTTGTTATTAATATAATTAAAGAAGTTTAATTAATTGTTATCTTAATTATCTGAGAATTTTTCTTACGTAACATCCTGCAATTTTTACATTACTCTAAGTAAAAAAAAAAAATAAAACTTTGGCAAATATGACCATAAAAACTAAGGCTGGGAATTTTCCAGATTTCCAGATTCGAACTATTCGATTAATTCGAATATTCGAATATTCAAATACTCGAATAATTCGAATTATTCGAATAGATAACCGAATAATCCGGATCTTCGAATATTCATTATTAAAATGATTCGGTTATTCAAATAAGTATAGGTTATGAATATTTTGGTATGTACCTACCTAATATTATGTATTAAAGTTTTTGCGGTTTTAGACATTTTAAAGTGAATACTCGCTTTCAACAACAAAAATATAAAAATAAAACTTGCGGGAATTGGTCACACAGAAAATGTTTTATTGATTATTCAACCTATTATTATACAACAAACAAACTACTACTACTGCTACTACAACAATATACAGGATGTCCCGAAAATAGTTGCAAATGCTTTATCAGCAGCTTCTACGACCAAAAATAGAAAATAGTTTCTATAAACATGGGTCGAAAAATGCTTCCCTAAGGAAGCTACAGCCCTCTAAAGGTGAACTTCTGAGTAGGTTTTTATTTTATTGAATATCTCTAAAACCATTCAAGATAAAATTATGAAAATTTTAGCTATCATTATTCTTTTTATGTGTAAGTAGTTTTTCCAAACTTTGATAATAAAATATGCAGTGTTTTCTACGTAAAAAAAGGTACTCTTGTTGAACATCGACAGGATGCACCGTCTGTAAGCAAAATCGATTAAAAAAATTTAACCCCAAAGTATTGGGAACCAAAAATAATTTTTGATTAATAGCTGTAATTTAATTTGATGTCAGTGCTGTCCACAAAGTTGATAAACTTATACGAAGACATGTGATTTTTGAACTTGATCCACAAGTTCTTAAATTCTTATATCGTGACTAATATGGTCTATTTATATATCTGGATTTTAGAATAGATACCTACCTATACCTACTATCTACCTACTTTGGTTGGATGCATAGATCATACCTATTTGTACATGATTTAATAATATATTTTAATATTCAACTTTACTCAAATATAATCGAATATTCGAATACTCGAATATGTTCGAGTAATCGAATATTCGAATATTTCGCATATTCGAATAATTTCCCATTAGAATAATTCGTGTTCGAATACTCAAATATTCGAATACTCGAATTATTCGTATTCGATTCCCAGCATTAATAAAAACCAAAACGTCTTAGAAAGTGACAATTGTAAAGCACCATTTGCCACTGTCTAATTAAGACAGTGGAAATATTGCTGTCTTTAGAAATCGTTCAATAAGGCAAAATTTAATTATACAAAAATATTGTACAAGTTATGAATTTAAACACGAAATACATTTATATTCTTATCGCGCATAGCTATCACTTAAGCAAAATACATGGATATAAGGGTGGCAGAGGGTAAAATCCAAAAGTTTGAACTTTAAAGCTGAGGCTGAAGAGTATTCATTTCGTTTTATATCCAGATTAGGCTAAAACCTTCTAGCAGTGGGGCGCATACAAAATATCTGCTGACGGTACACTTTCTATTGAAATATACAACATAAGATTATCTTATTCAGATTTGTTAGACTTCTTTTAATGTAAATTATTGTACTTTTGGATAGAAAAAATAATAGCAGATTTACATAACTTACCTAACACCTGACATGGTTATATTTATTAATTTTAAATCCTGCTGAAAAGAATATCCGCGTTCAGGGTGGCCTTAAATTTCAATCTATTTTCTTTTCTAAAACTTAATCGATAAATAATAATTCTCCAAAGAATTTACTTGTTTCTTATGAATATTCACATTAAAGAAACATATTACAGACCTCATTTATTGAATTTATTTATATTGGTTGCTCGTCGGGCCAGCAGCAGTTATAGAATTACAATTATATTTTTTTTCCGTTTTTTCGGAAATCAATTTTCGAACTAAATTCAATTTAAATGTTAAAAGAATACTGTTAGTCCTATAACGACTGAAAGTAAAATAAAGTATGTATAATAGAAAATTAAACATGAGTTTAATATATACACATTGTAGATTTACATACCGAGTATTAGTTTGAAAAACTTTCTATCCTAATTATTTTAAGAACAGAGAGTGATTCAAAAAAGAAGCAGCATGTTAAAATAGATATTAAGACACTTACCCGAGTACAAAATTGTGCAATATTTACAAGTTCCATAAGGAACTTTATTGGGACCGCTATCATATACATAAACAATATAACTGTTCAATAGATCTATTACGCCTGTCATCGTAACAAGTCTGGGATTGTTTGTCAAAACAGTTTTGAATTTTTGTTTTACTATCAGCAATGTTTCTCGACAATTGAAAAATGTATTGCCGAGAATCGTTTATAATATTCATTTCATTAACTCTAGTAAATTTTGATGTTTCTGGCCTCTGTTTGAGGTCGTGTATAGCTGGAAGAATTCGTGAAAAATGTTGGTGTATGGACTTCAACTTTTCTTGGACCCACAAATGCCTATTAAGTCTTTGAAAAAGCAACTGCGTCATCTGGATTTAAATGCTGTAGTTCAAATTTTGCATTTTCATAATTACAGTAATAGTACTATGTTGCCTCTGGCCAAGTTCCCCATCGTGTTAAAATGGGTTGTGGAGGTAAAGGTATATTTAGAATAGATTCGTACACGAAAGAAAGAAGGTTTTTCTTAAAGCACCAGGCTTTAAGAAAAACCTTCTTTACACTAGATATTAATTTTCAACATAAGGGTAGCACTCTCTAATAGTCTCAATAATTCTATGAAGCCCATGTACTAAGCATGTTATATGAAGCATATTCTGGCATATTTCCTTCAATACTTTCCAGCAGCTTTCACATAATTAACTTCATCGGTAGCAAATAAAAATAATTTGTCTCTATTTTCTGCGTATTTAAGTCTACGACTTAATATCTTATTATTATTATTACTATGATTATTACTATTTTCGGTTTTCCGACGCTGGACAGTCCTCCCGTGGCCTCCGACGCCTCACGGGAGTCAAGTCAGCACATTACCACAGCCACTCCCCACATCCCGCAGGATTAGTGACTGTAGATACCAGAATCGAGTGCCCTAAGCAAACGGAGAGAACCCAGAATGACCGCCTTCTGCATTTGGCCTGCCATTATTATTAATATTATTGTTATTATTTCTAGTTGACGCAAATTCCTAGAATACCAGTGTAATGCAATTGTAAAAAAAATAAGATGTTTTATTTAATATAGTACGTTTTCGGATAAAATTAGTTAACGTATTAATATTTTAAAATAAAATAAAATTCATTTTACCATGTTGTATAAATCGCTGTTTTCTTGTTAGTTGGGAATGTTTCAGTAGGTGATTACAATATTATGTTTGCATAAAAGCCGTCACTGGAACCAATACCTACCGTTCGAGCTCTACTAATAATAAAGAACCCAGTAATGAGTGTCGAATTTGTGACGGTCTGTATAAATTTGCTTAATTAAGATACAATTTTTATTAATAAATTTTTAACTTTGGTTTCCAATTTATTGATAATGTCGTTCAAACAACGAATTAGCATTAATATTATTAATTCATATGAGATTTTTTAAATTATATTTTATATACACCTTACATCCAAGAAATTTAAAATATCTGCAATTTAGCAACTCTTTTCCTCTGCCACAGCATTTTTATACTTTATAGCTGCACACATACGTTTTAGGATGATAGTGGCCATTTTACGTAGCCGTCAAGCGTCATATAGTTTGAAATTGCAACGTTGTAAAAATAAGATTTATAAAATATGGACCCAATGCGACATATAGGGTGTTAGCCAACCCTGTAGCGATGTAATTTCACAAGCCAGTGCTTCTGTCGCATCTCCACGATATGATGACCTGGCAGGCTCCTCTCGCGGTCCACTGAAACGCGAAATGCACGGATTACAAATACCACTGAATACACACCCTCCGTTGATGCACGGCAGAAAACATTAGACTTAGTTAAATCATTTGTCAACAACGAACTTCAGACAAGAAAGGTAGAATAAAGTATACTGTTATTAATTTTTGATTACGTCAATGAGATTAATAATGATAATAATAATAATAATTTTTGAGATGTTTTGGTAAAAATCTCAGTCAATTCCTTCGACGGTATAAAAAAACTCTCGCAACAATCAGTTCTGGTCAGATCAAAATCCTTACGAGTTCTTTGTACAAGACATTCAAATAGATTTTTGGTAAACGTGTGGGTGCGGATAATTGCAGCCACTTAATCAGCCGTATAGGTTTTCACTGGGATTCAGCTGACTACCATTACAGCTATTACCAAATTGAAATTGACTAAATGAATGATCGCACTATGATTAAACAGACAAAAAAATATCTGAATATAAAATTATTCATGTAGTAAGATTAAGATAGTTAAGAGTCTTATATACCCTATTAAATCATAATTCTCGAATATCTCGGTTAAAACTTATCCGATTTGAGTGCGATTTTTACAAGATTTTTCAAAAATATGTATAAAATGTCGGAATGTAATTTTTTTTTTTTTTTAGAGTCGTCAAAAAATTTTCGCATGCATTTTAAATAGTTTGTATCAAAAATTTTTAACATTCCGACATTAGTCACTGTTTGTAACGTTTATATTCATGTGACCCAACTCTTGGATTAGTTGAAAATAAATTTATTAGAAAACTAAAAACTGCATATCTGTATCCCGATAATAGCTGCCATCTCGCATGATATTTCGGAAACACGGATGCACTTGCATACACTGGACTCGTTTACGGGAGGGGGAATCGGGCACTAGGAATCACGTTGCGATTTACGTAAACAACAGTGGCGTGTGTATTCTAGAGATATCTCAAATTTACTTATTTGTTATAAAGTGGGTACACTTGATTTCAATAAAAACTGGTACACTTCCTTTTAGCTATGTAAATCATTCGTTCTTTGATTGATATTAATAATCTTACAAATGTCACTTTGACGTTAGTCAGTGGCGTCATTATTAAAAATGGTTCGACATTTAACAGAAATTCAAAAATTTCGAACTGTTTTGTAAAATTGAAGATGGTTGGTCCATAAGAAGACTTGCTGCTGAATACAATGTGAGTAAAACCACGATAATGAGTGTTAAAAAACCATGGGAAACCAACCAAACGGTATCCCGTAAAGTTGGTTCCGGTAGGCCCAGAAAGAGCAATAATCAAGAAGATGAAAATCTTATAAATTACCTAATAGAAAACCTTTTTTCAGACTGCAGTAAATGCAATTTCAGAGACAAATTTCCCTGCTTCGGTATCTACTGCTTGCAGAAGAATAAAACTACAAAGCTACTTGAAGAGTTGTTCAGCGGCTAAAAAATACAAACTTTCAGAAGAAAAGAAGCAGGGTAGGATTATTTTTGCACTCAACCATATAATCAACAATGAAAACTTCTGGGGACAAGTTGTCTTTTCTGACGAAAAGGTTTTTAAATCCTGTAACGATGAACATGTTCGCGTATATAGGCCTCCTTCCACTAGATACGACGAAAAATATACTTTCGATCCACAAATATTAGGAAGGTTTTCAGTTAATGTCTGGGCTTGGATGAGCCTAAATGGGTTAGGTGTGTGTTGGAACAGTGGTGGTCATCTCAATTCCATTAAATATATTCAAATATTAGACAACATTATGTTGCCGTCAGTAATAGAGGTATTTCCGGAAAATAATTTTATTTTCCAACAAGACAACTGCTCCATACATACGGTCCATCGTGTCAGGCAATAGTTTCTTATAAAAACATAGAGTTGTTACCGTGGTCATCTAAAAGTCCGGATTTAAATCCAATTGAAAATGTATGGGGCCAAATGGTGAAACATATAAGAAAATTAAATAACCATCCAAATAATGCCCAAGAATTGGAAGAGATAATTGAAGACGCTTGGGAGAACTTGTAGCAAGAAGTTGACCGTGCAAGAAATCTGATTTTGTCCATGCCTGCAAGACTTCAGGCAGTTTTAGACGCTAATGGAGCAATGACAAAATATTAGTTAATTCTGTATTACGTAATTGAAATTTATTTATTTTATTTTTTTATTGTATTTTTATGTTCAGTTTGCATTGGTCCCTTTTTTTTAATCTCAAGTGGTATTTTTGTGTTCTTATTTTAAAAATAGAATTATCATTATTCAGTTAGTATTTTAATTACAACCATTAGTAGAATTATCCGTAACAAATATTATTTTTTTAAACAATAATATGGCAGGCTTGAAAATGTTTTGAAAAAGTTATTTTCTAATTATTTTTTAAAATTCCATTTGAATAAAATAAAAGAGAAAGGTTTAATAAGTATAAAAACACAAAGAAAACCGATCTCCTCCAAAAAACCCAGGTCCGGGGTAAATCACTTCTTCTCCACCACCCTCTCGACATGCCCGGCCAGCCCTATTTACAGACATATGCACACAACTAAACTATTAAGATTTTCGATTACAAGAGTTGTACCAGTTTTTTTTGAAATCAAGTGTACACCTAAGTAGACGTGTTATTGAAAGTGATTATTAATGCAGTGAAAGAACAATGGGAAAAATAAAAACATATCATAAGCGTAAATACCCTAGAGAAAACCGAAAAATCGAACATTAGCCCAAAAGAGAAAATATAAAAAGTAAGTACTAGTGAAAATTGAATTTTTTCGTAAATTAATAAAAGTAATAATTTTCTTTTATTTCCGGTAATTTCTGTAGAGAGACTAATATAAATGAAAGTTTTCCCATTTTGTCATCTCTAAATATTGATATGGAGAATGAAAGGCTCAATGAAAGGTGAATATGATAATTTTTATTTTTGATTTATTTTAAGCGCAGTAACCTCATGTACAGGGTGATCATTTTAAGTGCACCTTACTCGATTTTTCTGCTGTATTTTTAACCTAGGAAAAAACTTCAAAAATTATGTATGTGCTTTTTTCTAAGGAAACCGAAAATTAAAAACAATTGAATGTCAAATAAAAAAAAAACATCGAAAAACTGAAAAATAAAAAAATTACACCCCGCATTAATATGCGGAAATGGACATATGACATTCCGAATACTGATTAAATATGCGCGTCGCATACATATCTTTTACTTCCGGTTTGACCGGAAATTGCCTTAATTTTTTTTATTCTAAATGATATATCCTGTATATTCGGCTCAATTTAAAAAATTTCTTTCTGAATTCAACAATATATGTAACATCATAATAATCTTTCATATTTGATAAAAATATTGGAGTTTAAATTTAAAATAACACAAATATATTTTTCATATTATTTCATCGCCTTTTCCATTCTGAGTTGAATGATGTGACACACATTGATACTTCCATTTTATAGGAAACATTTTTAAAATAATACTATGCATTAATAAGAAACGGTAAAATGGAAATTTTTTTGTAGATTAACGATTTAATTGTTTTGTTGTTCAGTTCTTTAGCTATTTTTAAACAAACTAAATAAAATAATTTCGGGTTTTTTTTATTATTTTTACATATTAATTGCAGGACAAGGACGCATGAAGGGTAAGGTTAGCTACTGCTTAGCTTATAAGCTTGACGCAATACAACTTTTTCGTCGGTTTATGTCGTACGAAACCTCTAGTACTCCGCCTCTGATAATTCAACATCTCCCGATCTGAAATGTTCCACTATGCCGTTCTGTAACTAGAACATCGGCCACCTTCGACATTCGCCGCGATAATTTCGGTTTGGCTGTATATATGCACCGTGGCCTGCGCGGGGGTGTGGTAAAATCGAGACTATATTTCACTTGCATCTGATATAGACTCTTAAGATATTCTTTACTTATCCATAGACATAAAAAAAAATAATAGATATAAAAATAATAGTTACAAAATAGTACTAGTTTACATAATATAGACATATAATATGGAGAGAAAAAAAACAAACCTCAAGCAACATCAATTTGACTGATATGCGTTATCTTTTATAAAACATAAAAGCTGACTCTTAAATTGGTTAACGGTATTACTAGTCTTAATTACGCGAGGAAGAAGATTGAATTGGACAACTCCTTTGTGAAACAGACTTCTCATTGTAGTACTCCTAGAAGTTTTTTTTACATAATAGTTATTTGTACTAGCCATTCGTGTGTTACACATGTGTACGTCTGTAACAGGTAACAATTGTCGTATGAGATATGCCCGTAAAATGTTATTAATCATTTTGAAAATAAATGTCATAGTTTGGAAGAAGAGGAACTGTTTAATGTTAAGATATTTTAATGTATTAAGTATTAGCTGACTGCTAGTGAAGCGGTTGCGTCTTAGTATTATTCGCATTGCCTTATTTTGGAGAACCTGGAGTCTACTAAAATTTGTACAACTTGTATACAACACAGAACAGCAATAGAGAAAATGAGGTAGTATTAAGGTATTATACACAGTTAGTTTAGTAGTAGTTGATATAAATGGAGCCACTTTGCTAAAAAAATCCGACCTTTTTGACGATTTTCTTTGATATATACGTTTGTTAAATTTCAGTTCACTATCAATTATTAGGCCTAGATACTATATTTCCTGAACAATTTCAACTTTTTTACTATTTAACTCGATACCAAGATTTAGACTAGCAAACTGTTTATATAGATAATTATTACCCACGAATATAAATTTGGAGTTTAATTCATTTACTTTTAATCTATTGATCTTAAATTTTTCGGTGAATAATTTTAGTTCTAAATTAACAGTACTTACCATTTCCTCAAAATTTGTACTCTCATAGTAAATAAGTGTCACCAGCAAAAAGATGGATTTTACATTTTTGCAACACATTGCCAAAGTGATTAATATAAAGAATAAATAATAATGGACCCAGTACACTGCCCTGAGGAACCCCAAAGTTGTTTAACTTGGCTTCTGATAAATTCCCAATCATTTTTGTTACATGGTACCTATTTGTTATATAACTTGTAATCCAGTCTATAACGGTGTTCTCAAATCCATATCTCTTTAGTTTTAATAGTAGTATATTACGGTCAATTGTTTCAAAAGCACGCTTAAGATCAATGAAAACTGCGCAAATCCCAACTCCTGCTCTGTCCATCAACTGCTTCCAATCTGAAATTACTAATTACAAAGTCGTTTCACATGAATGGTTACCACGAAATCCCGATTGGTATGTGCATAGAATTTTATTTGAATTTATGTACTTGATTACTTGATCATAAACTATTAATTCTAAGATTTTTTCACAAAAAGACAACATATTTACTAGTCTTAACTGTTCGGTCAGATTCGTATTGGATATTTTTGGTATAGGTACCACTACAGATGTTTTAAAACATTCAGGCATAACACCCTTTTCCAGATTCAAATTAATCAAATTTAAAAAAGGATGCCCTATTATGTGAAAGAGATTTCTTATGATATCACGTCCGATTTCATCAGTGCTATATTTTTTTTCATTTTTTACTCACTATTTTATTTAGATCTTGTAGAGTTATAGCATTAAATGATGTCATGCTAGAATTTACACCCGGTATAGATTCATTAATTATATCAATATCGACATCTGTCCCTAATGCTTATGATAATACTCTCAATACTACCTACATAATACTGATTCGATACATCCGCCAAGTTGTTATTATATATTACTCCATTACAGTTCAAACTTTGCAGAGCGTGTTCCCCACTTTTTTCCCAACTAATTGCTTTAAGCTTTTCCACGTTAATTTTGAATTTGACTTATTACTATCTATATTTCTATCATAAAATATTGTTTTCGCTTCCTTGATACTTTTTACAGTATTGTTTCTTGTCTGCTTGTAGTAATTCCAATCCTCATCCTCACGTGTAAAAACAAATCTTTTGTACGCCCTATTTCTATTTGCAATAGTTTCCCGACACTTATCACCTAACCATCTATTTTCAGCTACCTTTACTTTTATAATTTTTTTTGGTGCTACAATGTTTAGTATATCTAATATGTTATTTACAAATGTCTGATTAACAATATTTACATCTATGCAAGAATACTCCCATTCTTTTTCAATTAACAAATTTGTCATTTCATCAAAATTGATCCGAGATCTAAATTCCTTTGTTTGATATTTTGATAAATCCCTATCGTTTTCTACTTTTATATGAATTATTGAATGGTATGTTATGATATAATTTTGCTCTACATACGCATTTAGTGTATAAGCATTACTGACAACAAGATCAATTATGCTACTAGAATTACTTCTTACTCTAGTAAAATTTTGTATAAACTGTTTCATGCCATAATTTACAATATTTTCTTTAAACCTTCTTTTCACATAATCATTTTTTAGAAAAATCAACATTAAAATCACCTATGAGGATTATACTGTGTATTATATATACTATGTGTAGTATTCCCCTCAGGGAACAGTATTAGAACCTCTATGTTTATATTGTAATTATAGTAATATCTTTATTTACCTCAAATAAACAATACATACATAGATAGGTAAATAAGTGCCATTTCACCTAAATAGTGCTCTTCCAATGGCCCCAAACAAAAAGAAGTTTATTTATTTATAACTAAATTAATAATTGTAAACCAAACTAAGCTAAACTAACTAAACTAAACTAAGTACATAAGATATTAAACACGAATAAAACAAATGTTTGCTACGACGCGATGCGATAATGTGGTGGTGAAGGATCGATAGGAATAAACAAAAAATTCGAATTTAAATGTTTTTAAATATTTTAGTCACAAGAAGGGGGGTACTGACTGTTTTAACTGGCAGCATTTTGTTCAGCAATCAATAAACTTTTTATTCTAGTGTTAAATGTTTTTGCACGCAAATATTTAATGTTAGAATCCGGCTTGTTCCACATAATGAATTGCGTTATAGGTAGGGCTGTCAAAAATGTTCCGTGGGACAGTGGCGTACGCGAAATAACAATGTATGTAAAACTTACCCTCTTAACTAGCTTGATGAACTAGCTTGCTTATCACAAATTGGAGAAGATGTATAGCCATTTTACAGCATCAGATATGTTTCTATGGTTGTCTCCATGAGTGATGTTCGCTTTGGTGAAAATATATTCTTATATTTTGAAAACGAACGTTCGACATCTACTGATGTAATACACGCATACGTAAAATAGTCTTTGAATGCACTTAACGGATGTGGGGCTGCACCATCACATATTTGTCTTAATTTGGTAAAACCGGTGTCTTTATTTAACACACTTGCGAACTTTTCTTTAACGCGCTCATTTGCTGCGTCACCTATAGCATGTAGCAGTAGGTTTACTTCGTCCACTATTTGCAGTGACTCCGCTAACGACTACGTACTGCTTTCTAATTTTTTTATGCTTTCGTGTAATGGTTTATAGTTCTTCACAATATTTTTTTAAGCTGTTTGAACGGAAATATCTTCGAATTTTGTCTGGCTTTCCTTAATAGCTGCAGCCTCATCTGGATTGAATTGTACTATCACAACTTTTTTTGTTGGAAATATTCAGCATAATAAAAAGCTGCCTGCAACCATGTTCCCCAACGTATAAGAATCGGCTGTGGTGGTTCAGGAATACCGGGACACTTGCTATGAAATGCACGAAGACGTTTAGGAGATTTAAGAAAAATTTTTTTGTACTTGCTATTAATGCATCCACCTCTGGAAAACCTTTTCGAATAGTTTCTGCCACAAGATGTAAAGCATGCACTTTACACGTAACATATATAAACGTACAATCTTGTTCTTGCAAAGAACGGCATACCGAACGCATTGTCATGGCGCCATCAGTCACAAACATCAACACTTGACTTTTTGACAGTTCAAAGTTTTCTAACGTCTCCAGCACCACCCTGGTAATTGTTTCGCTAGTACACTGACTTAGTCTTTTGCTAGCTAGTAACAGTGGAACTGTCGATTTAAGAGGGTCCAGTACTCGTACTATAACATTTAAAATAGATTTTTTTTTACAATCTGTTGTCTCATCAGCAGATAACCACAGCCGTGTATTTTTTAATTCGCACGTCATCTTATTTACCATGTCTACGTGTACAGTTGGTAGATAGGCACATAACATTGTGCGACTTGGTGACTTCACCTGGGCATTGTATTTATTCCAGAACTCTCGAAATGATTGTTTATCGAGTATGTGCAGAGGAACATCACAGGCAATCAGTAAATAGTAAATCAAGCATAAACTGTGTTGCCGAAGGCACGCCATTTTTTTTATTTTTATGGTGTACACTATTTACGTGAAGTCCACAATCACGTTTATCCCAGCACATCAAATCTTTCACGCACACTTTACAAATTATTTTAGCACCATCATAGAATAAATCCGGGAATTCACCTATGAATTTATTCACTTTGTCAGCAAATGGCCGTTTTCTACCCCTGCGTACGTCTGCCATGCTTTATTATTAAATTAATATCAACAATACAGTACAACAAATAAAATAAAAACACAAAAACAATATGCAATACGCCCAAGTGACTTAACGTGTACACAACTCGAAAGCTAATAATAGACTGGACTGGAGAAAGAGTTTCGCGACAGTAAGTACATCTGTACTTTACGACCATGAGACACAAAAATGATTTGCAGCTTTATTAATTATGGTGCTATAAATATCAGTCTTTGTCCATAATTTAATTTTAATGAATGGGGTCTTGACGTTAACTCATATTTTCCGTTAAATTACAAAAAGTGAGGACAAAACTATTAAAATTAAGAACTAAGCATATAGAATAGTCTAAAAAATCATAGTAACTGCTGGAAATGTCCTCCTCATATGCACGTATGCACGTTTTGGCACATAATTAATTAACACCCTGTAAATCCAAAAGTAAGAAATGCGACTAAACATATTTTCTTAGAAGAGATATGCCCGATACACAAAATAACACAACATCTATATGCCTATCAGGCAATCTCAACAACAATTGATTGAAGGAGCCAGAGCACCGTCGTCGGCATGACGGCCAAAAATTGTGCGTTACTAATTTCACGCCGCGTTGTAAAAAATAACACTTAAATTAGCTGTCCATCTTCTCGAAATGAGGGCTTATTTCGTTGCTCTTTTTTTAGCTTTGGTGTTTAGTTATTAAAAACATATTGGAATTTGCTTCTGGAATGTCAATTATTTCGTTACGCATGTTAGCTTTGTGATATGTCATCACGTATGGCAGAGAATTGTACATTCTTCCCATTTATATTACCTGCTGAATTGATACATTTTTAAAAGCCCCAGTCTTATAACTGTGATTCCTGTTTTAGAAATATGTAGATATAACACGCAAATCGCTTTTTTACTTATCAGCGAATTCCGCCATTAATTCTTCATACATATAAAAGCGTTTTGTCATAAAAGCCATAAAATTTATTTACTGTAAGTTACAAATTATTATTAGTTAATTTCCTAGTAATAAATACTAGAAATATTACCTAAAAAAGGTATCAAAGTCGAAATCCTTTCAATTTATTTAACTGAAGATTAAATAAATTTTTTCAACACACACTTCTTAGTGATGAGAAAATTTGTATCATACATAGAGAAATGATTAAGTTTTAATTGCGATTGTCCACTAGTAAAAGATTTTTACCAAATAAATGGACATCCTTCCTGAAACTGTCGCGCATACCATTCGCAGACCGGTTTCTGGTTTTTATTATGGTAATTTATATAAAAAATGAATGTTGTTGTTATTATTGTTCAAATAAATAAATTCCGCTTCAATTTATGACATTCCTTGAAAAAAGCAGTGCGGTAAATATGTTAAGAACTCAAATTAATTTGTTTAATAACCAATAACAACACCGACGTACATACATACGCGTAAAAAAACCCGTTTATTAAATTATTTATTTAATCTCAAATACCGTTAATATTCACTTTTTAATAAATTTATGGTTATGGCACTACTGGAGAGGTTATAGTACGAGAAATCGGTATAGTGACGGAACGTGCGGGGTAAGACGCTACAGGAGGGCGGGATATTTCTAACACATCTTCTATCTTTCACACCGCTTACATTAAAGCGAGAAAGATGATTGTTGTTTTTGTTGGTACGCGACCGAGGCGGAGTTTCACTTACATTCTGTAATGCTTCAAGTCCGCACTTAGTTTTGTTACAGATTTGTTAAGCATAATTATTTTATATCTGTTTATTTGCTGGTATGTTTTCGAAAATAATTTGAGAAAGTTATCGTGTTGCAGGGAGTTGTGTAATATATGGTAGGTGTAATATTATAAGTAATAATTATTTTAAATCTGTTTATTTGCTGGTGTGTTTTAGAAAATAATTTAAGAAGGTTATAGTATTAATTGTAAAAATGTTTCGACCCTCTTTTTTGTGTTTGTGGAAATGAAAGTGATAGTGATTACAGTGATGAAAGCGGTGAAAGAAAATCAAAGTTTATCAATGTTTTCAGCAAGAAAAATCGGCCACATTTGAACGAGCAAGCGAAACAAAGGTACTTTAATGTTTACAATAATCTTTTGAAGCGACGAGCTATGATCCTAATTTGTATGATTTAGATGTACTAGGTGAAACAGCATCTCTGACTAATGTTCTCCGTCCGACAATATATAAACTACTGGTAAAAGAAGGTGCCCTCCCAAGAAAACAACTATCCGACGCAGGTCAATCTAAAACTCTGGACTCATCGTTAGCAAAACTTTTAAGAACATTAGTTTACGACGCCTATCAGAAAAATGAAATCCCAACGTGGTCGATAGAAAAGCATTTTCATATTAATTCAGTTTATTTAAATTAAAATATGAAGTTCTTACAATCCAAAATTATTAAACAATGAAATGAAATACAAAACTTATTGATTCAATTATTATTATTTATTGATAGTAATATTGAAAGTGCAGTTTGAGCAAGTTGAATAAAAATTAAACAAACCAGAAGAATCGACACTGTTAACATTTTTAACGGTGGTGGTAGCAATATCTGAAACTGTTACACTCTTAGTGGTATCGTGGGAACACATTTCTTGATTAATTTTTCCTTGATTTTCTACATTATTGCAAGCAGCTGTATTATCGAGATTCAAGGGATTGATACTATTACACGTACTAGGCCCACTGGTGCTAGTACGTGTAGTGTAGTAGTACTTCATCGAGTCGAAATATTTTTCTTGCTACATTTTTTTTATTTTCTATAGATTTTTCTATATACCCCTCTGCAACAGTGTTCGACCTTCAACCTCCATGTCTTTTAAGACAAGTGACATCACCACCAGAATCTACAAGAAAAGTAGTAGAAGTTCGACGTAAGCAGTGTCCAGTATATTCATTTGCATTTGGTAAATTTAAATATTTTGCCACTTCTTTTTCAACACTACTAATTTTATGAATACCGACTACTGACCGTTGACATCTTCCATTTTGATACTTGCAAGTTAAAAACATTATTTACCTCAAACGTTTTTAGTATTAGCCGCTTTGCTAAAAATAATGTTATTAGTAGCTCCCACTTCATCTTCACTACACTCGTCCATATACCTCTTTGCAACTGTCAATTATATACATACTTTATGCTGTTTAAATCTTAAAATGTCAACCTGTCAGCCAATTAAAAGTGAATCAGAGAACCTTCTGAAACTGTAACCAGTGTATATTGATATATTTTGACTGCAGGGTTGGCTACTTTGGATTTTTCACCTAAATAAGCAAGAACATCTAGTTCCGCGATCTTGTAGACATTATTTTGCTGGTGCCAACTAGTAAAGGCTTCATACTCTTTTTTATACAGACGATTGGACTTCTGAGGAAGAAGCTGTAACCTTCTAAGATTCCTTCATTTCTTCTGCAATGTCTGAAAAATCACTTTGACCACTTTCGTTATTTATACTTAAAATATCTCCACAAACAGGTTTTTTGAAACTCTCTTATTGAGAAAATAATGGCTCGTTCTAAAAAATCCTCACGCGTACAACAAAGACTCGTTTTGTGTTCTAGTCGTATAAATAAATAACAACTTTTTGTAATGGACTCTACCCAAAAAAGTGTGAAAAGAACGTATATTTTTATTTTATAATCTGACACTTAGTAATTGAGATACAGATGTCAGTGAAAAGTGTCAATTATTCAAAAACTCTCTGTAGAGCGGAAGTGGAAGAGGATAGATGATTTCGATTTGCGCCATTGCTGTCTTCTCAAAAATCAAGTTCGGAATACATTCATCGATTTTCTTCTCTCTTAGTTTTAAGGAATGAAACCACATCGCAACGAATTTCCACTATGTACTGTCGGCTATCGAACTGTAATTTTTTTACTACTATCGAACTGTAATTTTTTTTGGAGAACAAACGAGAAAACGGGCAGAAAGATTACGCGATGCTGTTTTCTTTATTTATGCGTCAGCGTCGTGTAAAGGAACTTAAAACTCGTTTAGGGTGGAAAAGGTATCGACCCGTAATAAAATAAAAAACAAATCAATCTATCAACATCTCCGCGGGGGTGCGAACAGAGCGGCTGAGGCCGACAAAAGCCATGTTATTCCATATTTAATACTCTGCGGACAAACAGGTATACGCAGGGTACTGCTAACACTTGTAGGTTGTAATGCCATGCCATCGAGGAACAATGGGCATTAGATATACCTGTGCTTTATTAGTGTGTGTAATACCGTTAGGAACTCCTTGTAAACATCTTATTAAGAGTTTATCTTGTGGGAATAGATTGCTGTAAATTGGCAATTTGACAAATTGGAGTAAATAGTTTTTGTATAAATTTTCCGTGTTTGGGATTAAAAAGAATACGAGTACAGTGTGGAGCACCATAATTGACGCACTTTGATGCTAGGTAACTTTTTTATAAAAGTAGTGAACTAGTAATAAATACACATTGATAAAGCAATTGGATAGCAATCAATTAGATATACCCCTTTGTGGGGATTATACCCACAATAAACGAAATGTTGAATGTATGAATTTATTGTGCTCTTTAATATAAACTTTTTTAAAATATTATTTAATTGTCAGATTAATAACAATAATAATATCTATGGTGATAGAATATGAAAACATAGCTATTTTGATTAAAATATACATATAAGTAAATAACAAAATACAAATAGGTACGCCACCACATATCTCCCCCCTCAAAAGAAATAATCAATAATTATTCAAACACTCAGTGACTAAATGTCCTTCATATAAAGGTGATAATAAAAGTTTTAATCCTCCTTTTCTAATTAGAATATAATAACATGTCCGAATATCAGACTTTACAAATGACCTTTCTAAAGAATGATGTTTTGAATTTGTTGATTTTAGGTTATGAAATAATTCACTTAATTGTGACATAAAAAAAGTTAAATATATGTCACCATAAGTATTAAAAAAAATTCCCAAGGACGACGTAATGTTTAACCAAAAACTAATTCTGCAGACAAATATTGTAACTCTTCCTTGGGCATTGTTCTAAAACCAAATAATATGATTGGAAGCTTTTTTTTCCAATTTTTTGAATTAGCTCTAGCTAGCTTTTCAATGAAATTGTTCTACCATACCATTAGCTTGAGGATGATATGCAGTAGTGTGAATTCCATGAAATCCTAAAAATATTTAAAATTCAGAAAACAATTTTGATTCTAATTGTGTTCTTTTATCTGCTATATATAAAGGAACACCAAATCGGCTTATAAATTGTTGAAATAATGTTTAAACTGCAGAAATATTAGATAATGGATACATTTCTGGTCAGTAAAACGTTCAGTTACAGTTAGGATATAAGAACTACCACCAGAAAAGATTAATTGAAGAAATATAATCTGCTAATGGAGCATTATATAAATTATATCATCTATACGTGAAAGTGTATCAGCAATGATATTATCCTATCCTTTGCTATGTTGAATATTATTCGTAAATTGTGCAATACATTCCAAATGACATATCTGTCTGGGATTTCTATCTGTTTTTGAAAATAAAGCATGTATTAATGATTTATGATTAGTAAAACAAATCCGTCTTCGACCATCCAATAAATATTTAAAATGTCTGATTGACATATATAGATAAAAGTTCGAGATTCATTTAATTATCTTGAAGAAAAAGATACAGGTTCACATTTTCCATCAGCAATTTGTTTTAATACTGCCCCAATAGAAACATTAGAATAATCTGATGAAAGTGTCAGAGTGACATTGTCAGTACAATTAGGATGTGTCAGAGTAATTGATTTTGTAAGAGAATCTTTTGCTATTAGAAGACTAGTGATATATTCTTCTGACCAAAAAGTGTTATCTTAATTTTATCATGTTCAAGCGTATAAGAACGAGGAAAGTTTTGATGATATCTACATGTTGTAGGTAAAATTCTTTTAGATAAAATGTTATAACCTATAAGTCTTTTGAATAAAATTTTTATATGATCTTTGTGATCTGTATTATTTTTGCTTGCGACGAGCATATCGTCTAAATAAATGGAAATAAAATCTAAATTTGACAGTACTTCCTTCATTCATAAATCTTTGAAAAGTTTGTTCTGCATTTCGTAATCCAAAAAGTATTCGAATAAACCAAAAGGTGTAGTATTATTTTGTAAATGTCTTCATCAGCGACAGGTACTTGATGAAATGCACGAACTAAATAAATTGTTGAGAAAATTGTACAACCATGTAATTGGGAAGTAAAATCATGATGATGGGGTAAAGGATATATTTATCTGGCACTATGAAAATGTTTAGTTGTCTATAATCACCACGAGGTTGATGCAATTTTGTTACAAATTGTACATTTTAAATCTTCGAGACTATGAGAACGATTGACGTACACTCCTTTTTAGATATCTCAACAAATAAATTAAGAACTATAAGATTTTGTTACCATTAAATAACTGATCAGTATCATTCATATGTGAATATTTTTTTTATTTTCCCTTGGCTTGTGCAATCTCCTTTGCGCAATGATATTTGTAAAAGGTGTAAGTTATAGTGTACGCACAGTTGACATCAACTTGTTCCTTGTAACGACGATGATGATGGATAAACAGTCCTGAGCAGAGAACACTAGACGGGGCGTGGTAGTGTACGGAGTTTGAAAGCCCCCATGTGGAGGTAATGGCGCCCCCCCAGGCCAGGACATTCGCCGAAACAGAACATCACAGCAGGGTGCTATCCGTCCTAGACCCGCGACCTCACAACTCTTGCCGCCTCATCCTGTCTTTTGATTTTGTTTTTTAGTTTTCTATTCTCGTTAAAGGTGGGAATCATATGCGAACTGATTATGGGCAAGTGCGGAGGAGCGTTTTTTCTGTTAATATCCAATTGTTTGAGATAGTATCTAGCCGTTTAGAAGTTTCCTTTTGTCTCTACTGTGTTAGTATTTTTTTAGATATTCATACGTAGGAAGCATAATAACATGCTAAATTAAAACTTAAATTATATTTATCGACAAAACAAATATAAGATGTTTACCTTTAATGGGGATTGGCCAAGTTTTATAGAGAAACTAATTTATATGTATAAAGTCGACGTTTCGATTTTTAATGAAATCGTCCTCAATTAAAAATCGAAACGTCGACTATTTATAAATTGGTTTCTCTACAAAACTTAGCCTATCCCCATTAAACGTAAGCAGCATATTGATACAAGGCTATTATCTCTATACAAAAACACATATTTTATGGTAATACAGGGTGTCCAGGAATATGTGAAGAAAAGTTTTATATTCTATTTTTATGTCATTAGCAAGGTCATAAACATTACTTAAACAGATAAGAACTACATGTTAATTTTTTTTGCAATAAACGCCTAACCCTTAGTTACTCCCTGTTGATATCAAATAATTTGACAATCATTATTTACCTGTTGTTCTAAGCCCTGTACAGTGTTTACGGATGCTGCGTAAACGAAGAATTTGAAATAACCCCAAACAAAATAATCCAAGGGATCAAGATCCGGTGAGCGAGCTGGCCAGGCTACTAGTCCACCTCGACCAATCCACATTTCAGGGTAGACATCATCCAAATGTCGCCTTACGTCTACACTAAAATGTGGTGAAATCTCATCTTACATAAACTACATTACTGCTCGTATCTGGTGGGGCACAACATTTAGCAATCTATTCTGGTGAAAATTTAGGTAGTTGGCACCATTTACATGATTCGGAAGAACATATATAATCATCAATTACAGGCGAGCAAACGTTAACTGAAAATTTTTCATGGTACCGTGATTCAAAGAAGCCATAGGGTTTTCTTTGCACCGCACATGGTTGTTGTGAAAATTCACAATTCCATTTCGATTGAAGCCTGCTTCATTATCAGTAAATAGGATTTTATTAGTAAATTTAGAACTTATGCAGCATTTCCTCCAACTATTGACAAACATCTAGCCTAGGCTGGTAGTCTTGTACTTTCAGGGCTTATACTCTCTGCACGTGATGTCGTGATATGAGTAGAGCAGCTGCTCATGAAAAACTTCCTACTCAATACTTTTTGGAATACGTTCTTGAGCAACTAAACTTCAAACACTAATTCTGGGATTATTGTCCACTCTTTGTAAGATTCTCTTTTCAATATCTGGTGTCCGAGTCGTCCTCTGTACTCTGCAGTCTCGTGTTCTTGGCACTTTTGGTTTTTCAGCTATACCAATTTTGCTAGTTATATCCTACTTATTTTCTAGAGAGCAATTTGTAGAACATTGTGAGTACAGGTTTCAAAATTACTTAGCAGCTTCAGATGTTCCACAGTAGTCCAACTTGGGACCGCTGCTGTTTTTTATTTTCATAAATGATATAACATCAATAATTAGTTGTCATCAGAATGTAATAACGTTTTTATTTGATGCATCAACAATTTCTTAAAGCTAAATATTTTCAAGTGCAAAATCAAGGCATTTACTCGTATAAGCAAAATTCTATAAAATTTGATTATAACATTAACAACATTTTTATAGAACATTACTCTAAATTAAAAAATCTCGGAGTGTTTTTTGATTGCATACTCACTTTCTCTATTTATATTCATCTAATGAAAATATCAGCTTCTAAATTACTTGTTTTTTTTTATTAAAAATTGAAGCTGTTTCTCAAATGTTGAAACATTAAAAGCATGGAATTATTCATACACAAAATCTTAACTGGAATGTGCCGCGCTCATATAGTTATCTACCTAACAACATTCGACCGAGGTCATTAATCCTACAGAGACGTACTGGGTATGTATCATATCATAATACTTGAATAAGTACAATAATAAAAACAATAATATTTTATACATTGTGATGTATGTTTTTGTACTATTTCGTTCGCTTTAAATTCTTTTTTATGTATTTCCTTATATTTTGTAAGCTTAGTGCTGCACATTATTATTAAACTGTTAAATGACGTTCACACATGTACATTGTATATCTAAGTGATAACTAATAATAAATAAATAAATAAATAAAATAAATGGAAATAAATTTTATTAATACTGGTACACTTTATAAAAATATGTAGAAAACTCACCTTCTTAAGCAGATTTATGAAGTAGCTTGGTTGTCGTTATCACAAACTGGAGCACTTCTATAATAACTGTGTAGCATCAGATATGTTTCTACAGTTGTCTCAGTAAGCGATGTTCGCTGTGGTGAAAAAAATATGTTTGTATTTTGAAAAAGAGCATTCGACATCTACGGAAGTAATACAGGCATAAGTAAAACACTCTGTGAACTCACTTAACGCAGCTGTAGATGCACCATCACAAATTTGTCTTAATTTGGTAAAATCAGGATCTTTCCGTAATACACTCTCAAATTTTTCAATAACGGGCTTATTTTTTGCGTCATTTATAGTCTGTTGCTGTGTATTTATGTCGTCCACTATTTGCACCGATTCCACTAACGACAACGAAGTATTTTGCAATTTTTCTATTGCGTCATGTAGTCCTCTATAATTGTTATAAATAGTTTTTAAAAATATTCAGCATAATAAAAAGCTGCCTTCAACTACGTTCCCCAACGTGTTAGAATCGGCTTTGGTGGTTCCGGAATACCAGGACACAGTGTGTGAAATGCTCGAAGCCTTTTAGGAGATTTGAGAAATACTTTTTTTGTATTTGCTATTAATGCATCTACCTCTGGAAAACATTTTCGAATCGTTTCTGCTACAAGATGGGACGCATGCACTTTACACGTAACATGTAAAAACCTACAATCGTCTCTTTGAAGAAAACTGCCCACCAAACGCATTGTCGCAGCACCGTCGGTCACAAACATCAACACTTGACTTGTTAATAGTTCAAATTTTTCGAAAGTCTCCAACACCACCCGCGTAATTGTTTCGCCAGTACACGCAGTTAGTCTTTTGTTAGCTAGTAAAAGTGGAAATGTTGGTTTAACAGGGTCAAGTACACGTACTATAACATTTAAAATAGAATTTTTTTTTCAATCTGTCGTCTCGTCAACACATAACCACAGCCGTGTATTTTTTAATGCACATTTAATCCTATTTACAATGTCTTCACGAACACTTGGTACATATCTACGTAACGATGAACGACTTGGTAAATTCACCTGGGGATTGTATTTATTCCAGGACTCCCGAAATGCTGGTTTATCCAATATGCGCAGGGGAACATCACAGGCATTAAAAGTAAATCAAACATAAACTGAGGTTCCAAAGAAGACACGCCATTTTTTTTATTTTTATGCCGGTTACTATTGACATGAATTTTGCAGCCGTATTTATTCCAGCACATTAAGTCCTGATCACAAACTTTACAAATTATTTTGCACCCATCATAGAATAAATCCGGAAATTCACCGATAAATTTATTCACTTTATCAGCGTACGGTCGTTTTCTACTTTTTACGCTCAACATTATTTATTATTTATTAGTACTCTATGCATCGACCGACAGATAACAACTGAAGTGTGTCGTGTCATCGTCATCGTAAACAAGCGCGCAATGGCATTGGTATTGCGCCCGACCCTGAATCTACCATCGCTTGGCCAGGCTTAGTTATTATTTAAATCCGTTGAAAGAAAGTGTTCAAAGTCTATGTTTTAAAAAACAATGGTATTTATCCCCAGAGATAATAAAATTTTATTACAAATGTTTAACATGATTTCATTAAGCGAAAGAAGGAAGTGTATCTCTATTTATTTTTTGTACAATCTAATAAATAATTACATTGATTGTCCGTCCCTCGTTAATAAGTTTAATAAATTCTTTAGATATGATATATTTCTTATTTAATTCCGGTAGAAAGTACAGCGATAATACATTTTTTTAAATATTTTAAAAGCAAATTAAAACAAATATCTCAATTTTTGCTTTACATATTGAGGATTTTTAATCTCCTTAGCACTGTTATTTCTGGTATTGACTGAAAGTCCCTTGAGAACAGACTATTGTCGTTCAGCACGAAATCTGTTAGTACAATAAAATCCAAAATGTTTAATTAACGAAATAAAAAACCGTATCTCACAATTAGAATAAGACAGTTTGTTAAAGCGACAGGTAAGATTAATTTCTTGCATCTAAACACAATTTAGAGCCGGAAATTCAACAAATTCAAGTTAAACATTTCATCACACGTATCAGAATTAAAAGGCATTCTCTGCAGCTGTATTTGAATTCAGGACGACAATTAACCATATGCCGCGTGTTCTCAAAGTCCACTCGCAGTTTGACAACATACAACATTGGTAAAATCATTGAGAATAAATCTTATTACAGTGTTAAACTGTATCCGAGTACTTGGTTAGTGTCACTAATAGGGCCCCCCGACGCGACCCTGCTGGACGTCCACAGAGACAGTGCCCGGCACCCCTTCATGGCCAACTGTTACTGCTCGCTCCCTTGAGGACGCGCTCAATATTTTACACTATAAACATATCATCTGAAGAGGCACCAGCGAGATTTGTGCATAAGCAACACGCGTTGTTAGTTTTGAGCATAAAGCAAACACGGTAATAATAAGTAGTATAGACAATTCAAGAGTTTCTTTTTATATTTAATCAAAATTTACAAAAAGGAAAAGGGAACCTTTTATTATTTCTATAACAGTGATTAACTGTACAAAAGAAATATTTCGCTGAATACATTAGGTACTCAAATATGGTACTTTTACAGTTCCTGACTGTAAATGAATAGGGAAAGATAGTTTTAGCAACTGACGTCACTGGTGAGTTACATTTACTTGATTTAATCGAAAAAGTAAAAACGAAACAGTTGTATTAAACCACTATCCGCCATAACTCGGCAATGAATAAAAAAATGTATTTCATTTATAATTTAGCTTATCCTATAGAGCCAATCCGTAATATACTCTTCGTCTCGTTTCTTATTTTTGGAAATTTTATAAACGTCGAGATTTATTGCTAGTTACACATTTTGACCTGCAAGGTTTGGGATCCTCTCGACATGTAATGTTGTTCTCTGAAGATTTTGTTACATGTAATTTCCTCTTTAATAAAGATAATGGCTTATCATCATCACAACTTTCTACACCATGGTTCGAAAAAATTAAAAACAGGTTAAGAAAAACATTTCAAGGGTACCAGTAGTATCCCGTGTTTTTTCGTTTTCCTCAAAATCTTCCAATTCGGTTTGTACATCAGTACCATTTCCTATTCCGAAGCCACACGTTCAAAATAATCCTCAAAAACATCTAGATTAATATCTTCGTGGTAGTCACGCTGTAATGCTAATAAACCACTTTGTACAAAGCCATCAATACTACCTATATGAATTTATAATTAACGGTCGACCTTATCCTGATGGTGGTTTTACTTTGGACTAATCTTCTCGATGAGTTTGATGAGCATTTTTAATGCATTTATCCTATTACATCGTTCACACCATGCCTCATCCAATATTGATTCTAAAGTAGCTTCTCCTCTAACAAATTGTGCCGCCTTTTTCGATCAGAAGTGATTTTTTGTTTGTTTTTCTCCTAAAATCCATTTCTCGCAGGGTTCTGCATAATTTCTTTCTATTTATTTGAGAATCATCATCATCTTCTTTAAGTGCACGTCGAAGTTTGTGTGAAGGTGGGTATTTCTCTGTTGAAATAGAACGAATGAAGTTTTCTTCAGAAGGCATTTCTATTGCCTTCATCTATAATTATGATTTTCATTTTTTTCTTCTTTCACTTAAGAGTACATATGGTTTATTTTCTCTACGTAGGTCTATTTCACTTTGAAGTGGCAATTCTCACTTCAAAGTGACAATTTTCACTTCAAAGTGACAATTGCCACTTCAAAGTGACAATTGCCTCTTAAAAGTGACAATTGCCACTTTAAAGTGACAATTGCCACTTCGAAGTGATAATTTTCAATTCAAAGGTGCTTCGCAAGGTGTCCCCATGTTTAGGGCTCCGTTCGCAGTATGTCGTAATGGCCCCTGTAACGACAGCGGCTTTGTTAATGGTCCCCCGTGCTTAGGGCGTCGCCCCACACTGCGTCCTAAACACGGGGGCCCATTAACTAAGTCGCTGTCGCTACAGGGGACATTTTGATATAGTGGGGAGGGAGCCCTTAACACGGGGGTACCTTATGAAGCACTTTTGAATTGACAATTGTCACTTCGAAATGGAAATTGTCACTTTGAAGTGACAATTCAACGTATCAAGAAAAAAATTAAGTTGTTGCCTTCGTAATTTTCCAATAAATATTAACAGTTCATTGGTATAGTTGGTAGGAGCGCGCGATGGCAAGCATGACTAGAAATTCATCTATTGTAGCTGTGGGTTCAATTCCCGCCTCCGGCACTGGCAATGCCGATGGGAAGGAGTGTATGTCTGCCTTATTCTAAGTGTAACTTCCTTCTAGAAATCTTCGGCTTTGGATGCGGGAGTTAAATAATTTCTGTGATGTTTATTATATTACCAGTATTATTAAAGTTGGCAAAATGGGATTCATTCCAGTGCCGTTACCTTGAAGATGTAAAATAAGTGGAGGAGTTAGAAATAATTAACTGCATTTACTTTTCATTTCCTCCAAATAAATGGTTCAGTATAGTATCATAAATATAATTTCTAAAGTACTCCTACATCCTCACACACTGTATTTTGAAAATGCAAACATATGCATCATTAATAAAATTTCCAAAGTACTCCTACATCCTCATACACTGTATTTTGAAAATGAACATTCCAGAGATGTTATATTCTTATACGCAAAATAGTGCTGAGATCATTTTCATACTTTCACTTAGGCACTGCTTAATGAAGTAGTTGCACAAAATCTTGATTTTTGTTTAAAGCGTCATTAAATTTCGCGACTGTTAGAATACTAGAACCGTCCATTTAATTTTCCCAAATTATTTGAAATTGAGAAAGTAGTTCCTATACACAAAAAGTATATATATATATATATATATATATATATATATATATATATATATATATATATATATATATATATATATATATATATATATATATATATATATATATATATATATATATATATATATACAGAAATTATGGATAATTACACCGGCACACAAAAAAAAAAAGAGTTGTTTATACATTTGACGCCACCTACCTCCCGACATGTATTTCGACCCGCTGAATCCGAATTTGAAGTCAGTTTGGACCGTACACCATCAAATATCGAGTAAATTGAAAAACCGTAAAAAAATAGCGAAAATTGGGTGTTTCGGTAATAAAAAAAAATTTTGTGGATCTAAAGCAAGCCTAATTTTTATGTATTTCGATCCGCTGAATACGAATCTAAAGTATATTTAGACCATAAGCCGTTTTAAATCTAAGTGAATTGTAAAAAACCCTCGAAAATTGCTAAAAATGGCAAAAAATTGTGATTATGTTGATGAAAAAAATTTTCCTGTTTATACGTCATTTTTTATAGATTTTACAATTTTTCACATTTTCAGGTTCTAAACTTGTATTTTATGCATAAAATAATACAAGAAACGTATTTAATCGTGTTTCATAGATTTTTTTTCAATTTTTTCAACTGCAATTTTTTGCTATTTTATCGATTTTTTTGCGACTTTTTGAGATTTTGAGGGATTAATGGGCCAAATATATTTCAGATTCGGATTCAGCAGATCAAATTACATAAAAATCCTCTTCGATCCGGGTCTACAAAATTTTTTTCATCAACTTAATCACAATTTTTTGCCACTTTTTAGCAATTTTCGAGGGTTTTTTACAATTTTCTTAGATTTAAAACGGCTTATGGTCTAAATATACTTTAGATTCGTATTCAGCGGATCGAAATACATAAAAATTAGGCTTGCTTTAGATCTACAAAATTTTTTTTATTACCGAAACACCCAATTTTCGCTATTTTTTACGGTTTTTCAATTTACTCGATATTTGATGGTGTCCGGTCCAAGCTGACTTCAAATTCGAATTCAGCGGGTCGAAATACATGTCGGGAGGTAGGTGGCGTCAAATGTACAAACAACTTTTTTTTTTGTGTGCCGGTGTTATAGACCAATTGTACCCTCCGGTTTTTCAAAGATTTTCGAATACTGTTATTTATCTCGCTTATTACATTTTCCTGAAAAATATAAAATTTTTACCGAGAAACAACATGAATTTCGGTGTGCTAATTCATCTGACACTGCGATAAATTCACTTTATAAAAAAAGTTATTAAATATGTTAAGGAAGGCGAATACCCTGTTGGGATTTCCTGCGACCTCAGCAGAGCGTTCGACTGCGTCAATTATGATAGATTATTAAGTAAGTTATGCAGTTATGAAATCAGAGGAGTTGCTCTTGATTGGGTCCCTTTTTTTTAATCAATAGGAGCCAGTATATCAGTGTGACATACTGTGCCGACGACAACATAACTAAAATTAATTCTGAATGTGCTGTAGTGAATATCGGAGATCCTCAAGGTTCAATTTTGAGTCCTGTGATTTTTCTATTTTATACAAATAATGACCTTGATATCTTGATTACAGATGCATCTCTTATCATGTATGCGGATGATAAATCTGTTGTCTTGTCAGATAAATGTAATGAAATGGTGGAGTGTAGATGCAACAGTGTTCTAAAGTCATTAAGTAATTGACCCAATAACACAAAACTTTAAAATCACTTAAAAACACCAGAGATTAAAATAGCAACAACAATAGCATTGAAAAATATATTACTCAAGCAAACAAATTTTGTATACCTATTAAGTTTTAAGTTACGCAAAAACATTAAAAAAAAAAACTTAAGCCTGGAGCCGCCCCTGGTTTGTTTTGGATACGGTGATATGAAAACATGCAAATTGTTGTTTATGTATCGGTCATAATAATCAATGTATTTCTTATGGGTGTTACTTATCTTTATGTTATTAATCTGAGGAAAAAATACAATTTCTAAGATTTCGCAATAGATAGAACAGAATAGAATAGAATAATGTTTATTTTTAATATATACATACAATACATAAATGGAATTATAATTGGATAAAGGTCATGTTCGGCGTTAGATCTCAATATTAGCGAAACACCTTTGACGCAAAGTTGTACAGTTCGTTTCATAGGTATCAATTTGGTTGAGTACTTAAAGTGGAAAGATCGTTGTAACTACCTAATATCTAA
This sequence comes from Rhamnusium bicolor, assembly GCA_029963845.1. Classification (NCBI taxonomy): domain Eukaryota; kingdom Metazoa; phylum Arthropoda; class Insecta; order Coleoptera; family Cerambycidae; genus Rhamnusium; species Rhamnusium bicolor. The sequence continues at coordinate 1,668,760 of JANEYF010000904.1, forward strand.
ATTAAATTCAATTTCGTACTTAAATAGGAATCTAAAAACAGTACTATCTAAAAATCAACTTATAAATTTGTATCATACTTAGTCAAGTTGGATCCAGGTTAAAATACGATATTTGTTTTGTTAGTGTTAATGTTTTCGAAATTTTGCATAAATACATATACAATTTTTACATATTGTTATAGTCTTATTGCCCAATAATGTGAAACAAAGTTTTATTCACGAAACCGGCAGCATCGAAAAGAATTCTGTGAGAAATAGACCTCGTTTTTCATTTCCATCATTATTTATGTATGTTTATATATTTATTTACCATCTTCCGCTGCAGCTTTACCTGCTGAAAAAATATATATATATATATATATATATATATATATATATATATATATATATATATATATATATATATATATATATATATATATCATGAATGAATAAATACATTATGCACCAATTTATTTGAAGTTACAGTTTTGTCTTAATTCTTTTACAATTTAAGCTTGTACAAATAAGGCATTTTTTAATCGTTACTTCTTCGATGAATCCCTTGGAACCATTCATTTTATTACCTATAAACCTAAAACCACAAACGACGCAATAATCTACTCAATGCCCTTGTTCATTCAAATCTTTGCACCTATTGTGCTGCTGCAAGCACCATGTGACACCAAACAATAAATTTTATATTATATGGAAATAGATAATATACAGAAAGAAGTGCGTCTAGACATTTGACTTTTTGTGTTTTGTCGTAAAGGCAAAGGAATAAGTCATTAAAGTCTGCTGTAATAAAACAACAATAAATGATAAGTAATTGCCTGAAACTAATTCAAAAAACTTCAAAGTGACTTAAAGACACTTTATTTTATTTTTTGCGAAACGAATAAAAACGGATCATAATAAAATCGTTAAAAATCCATTACACTTTTTGTCCAAAGAATTTTAAACCGAAAGGGTCAGTTATAGCCCATAACAACATTTTTCCATGTGGCAAAAAAATAAAAAATTTTACCGCAAAATTGGACCTGAAATACCATATATAATTTTCTGTGATCTTGGAGATATTAGAAATTTATAAAAATGGAAATATGGTTCATTGCTGCACGATAACCAAATCTTGAAGGTATCTGCATACCTCATGGAGATCATATATGATACACAAATGGATCTAAATAAGATGTATGCACATGGTTAAATGTAGTAGTTGTGTGGGGATTTTCTTGACCCAATTATAGTATTACGAAAGGTCGTTTTTATGTTCTCATACTATGCAGTTCTAAATTTTGATACAATTTTCCATTAAGTTTTTTAAATCACATATTGGAAACTTGTATATCAATTTACAGAACAACTGCAACATTATTAATTTCATTAACCGTCCAGTTTGTGTTGTCGCGCATTGTTAATTTCTCAAAAGAGTAAAACCGTCTGTTATAAAATCCCTTACAAAATAAGGAAAAACTTCAAAAATTATTCTTGAAGTAATGTTGGTTGTGTATGGGAATGATTTTCCTTCCAAGTCAACTATTTGCAAGTGGTCAAAACTATATAAATGTGAACGAGAACCATTAGATGATGATCCGTCGCTCAGTTGACGCCATAACTTCAGATTCTGAAAGAACAAAGTATCGGGTACTGGAGGATACAAGATTGAAGAAGCGATAGTTGGCAGCTATGTTAGGAGTTTCAGAAACCAACGGTTTTCAGAAAGTAATTTGGAATTGCAAAGGCTATTGCTATTCCAAATGCGTGTTCAGTTAGAGACGTGTAAACTATTCTTGGCGCTTTGTGGAGACGAACCAGATTTTAATATCAACCGACTTGAGATGAAACGCGAGTTCATTATTATGATCCTGAATCGCACAAGAATCGATGCGGTGGCATGTCAAGGGCTTCAGCCCAATATGTTTAAGGTCACACCTTCTGCAACGAAAAAATGGCAATCTTTTTTGAGACTGTCAGAGAATTTTGTATATTGATTATCTGAATATGGGTACTACAGTAAGGGGAGAATACTGTTCAAGCTTAATATAACGTCACAGAGATTCTATTAAAGTGAAAAGACGAGGAAAGCAAAACGAGATGTTTTGCTGCCCCAGGAATCTCAAAGAAACACTTAGGGGACAAAATTCAAAGACAATGACGAACTTATAGCAGTTATTGTGAAGAAATATTATTTTTTATGAAAATTAGTAAAACAATACATCACATTACGTGCTCAAATGTCATTTGGGTGTGGGAACTTTTTGAATACTGTGGGAACTTTCATATATTTTTTAATTGACTGCCACCGGATATAAACGACCTTGAACTACCTATCTGCACCAAGCTCTGTGGCTCCCATACTAGGGCCCTCGCCTAAGCCACAGTGGGAGGAAATCCCCGAAAAGTTGGCCAAAACTCTTAAAGTAATAAAACTGGTCCAAAATGAACTCGTGATTACGGCAAAAATCATGAAAAAAATCCCTTTGATAAAATAGGGTTGTTTTTAGGGGATGCAAATTGAAAAAATTTAGTAAAATTCTGAAATTTCGGATTCTTATAGAACACGATCCGAGGATTACTGAAAAAAATAGTGAAAAAAATTCCTTCGATGAAATAGGATTGTTTTCAGCGGGTGCAAATCGAAAGAACTTTGCAAAATTCTGAAACCTCTGATTATTATAAAATTCGACCTGAAAATTAACCAAAAAAGTAGTAAAACAAATCTCTTTGATTAAATAGGGTGGTTTTTTAGGGAGCGGAAATAGAAAGAACTGAGTAAAAGACGGAAACTTCTGATTCTTATAGAATTCGTGCCACAAATTAGCGAAAAAATAGTGAAAAAAATCCCTTTGATGAAATAGGGTGGTTTTTAAGAAATGGAAATCGAAAGAACTGAGTAAAATTTCAAAACTTAACTGAATAGAATTCTAAAACTTGGAATTCTTATAAAATGCATAATACTCTTTAAATGTCTGACGATTAAAAAAAATGTAGTTTATAAAATTTATAAATTTATATTTAGTATAATATTATATCTGCATAAAAGCTGTCACTGGGAGCTGATACCTGCGTCCGAACTATAAAATAATTATTTCGTCTATAACCGCTGATTCCCTAATTTCCCTGTATGATTATCAATCATTTGATATTGCGATATTATAAGCCAATGAAAATTTATGTATTGAAGATTTCAAAAGGCATATAAGTGTTTTTAAAAGGAACTATATAGTGTTAACATTAGGAACAATTTGTTCCGTAAATTGTAAATATTTCGTTCCATAACAGGCAAATGTTTGTTCTTATGATGCATTAAAATAATTATCACTCCTTTAAAGGAAGTACTAGTAAAATTAAGTACGAAGAACACACATTTTGAAAAATCCCTTTTGTTTATTAGACTTCCACATAGTTTCACGCAAAGGTCGTACAATACGGAATGACTGGTGGTGGCCATAAGGACATCAATCAGAGTTGGCCGTCTGATGGGACGCCGTTAGATACATTCCTGTGGCCTGCCCGGCTCTCTCGTAAACCGCGGACGAAACGGCAACTCGGTGGTCAGCAACTCTCGACCTTTTGCGTTACCACGGCCTCGGGGTATAATAAATGTGGTTTATTATTGAAAAACCCGCAAGTGTAGCGTTTTGGAATTCTCATCGTCATTTTCAAATAAAAATCTAGAGAATACACCGCAGTCTTACATGCAATTTTTATTTTGCAGGACAGTTGAACAGGTTCCCGAATATATTTGTAGATCATGTCTATATTATTTCCCTTTACAATATCCAGTATTCAATAACAATAAGCATGTAAATCGTTTATATATTTTCCTTTTTTTAAATTATTTAAAATTTTGTCTCAGTTAAGGATATACGGTGCAGGACAAAAGCAACAAATACAAAGCTGGAACGTTGGGATTGAATTCTCTATCGCAGGTAACAGAGTCATCCTAAGGAATACGCACGGTGGTCCAAAGTCCGAAAAATGTGATAGAAAGTCACAACGTCATAATGAAAACTACCTGGAAGGTAAAAATTGGTACGCCTACGCAGTGGCGGTTCGTAGGTCAAGAGATAGGGAGGTCAATTAGAAAAGTCATAGGGAGAGTACACAAGATTTTTAACAGTTTGACACTTTTAGAAAAAGTATTGCACAAATTATTGTTAATAAATAGCTGTAACAAAGCAACTGCACCTTCACTATTGGAAAAATCGTCTCGGCTATATACAGCCGAGACAATGAATTAGAAGTATTATAATACTTCTAATTCAGTTTTAAGTTTCAAATGATTTATGACTGGATACTCCGTTTTAACTAATTTAAACATATCTTGAGGAAAGCTTTTTTTATAATCTTTAAATCGATCTGCGTGAAATAACTGAGACACTACTAAATGATTACTGAAGCCAAACCTGTTTTTGATCTCAGATGTAATTATATCACAAACTTCTAATGAAATTCTCCTTTTTGATTCTTCCGTTTTACATCTCTGGGCAGACTGCATGGATGTCTCCTCCAAATAGTTATACAAAATTTTATTTCTGATGTCTTCAATTTTACTATTAAAAACGCCAATACCCTTATTTACTGTTATGACATCGATATTACATTTTTGTAACTGATTGAACAATATATCACAATGAGGCATAACTAAATGAAAAAAATTTAACCAGTAAAGAAAATGTTCATTTTGTAAGTAGTTTTTTAAACCAATAGCTTGGTTTAGAGTGTTGCTTTCTGATTCATTATCAATGATTTATTCTAAACAATCTAATAATTCTGTTCGATAGGTATAAACAGTCTCTATGCACTTTATATTAAAATTCCATTGTATTGGAGCCGCTTTAGGTAATCTCACCTTAACAACATTATCTAACACGGCTGTTCTTTTTGGCAATTTTCCAAAGAATGAAGAAAAGCTATGTAAATTAGCAAAAAAAAATGTTATGCTTTTATCCTGACGATGTTTTTTGTAAAATTAAATTTAGTTCTTTTTTCTTATCAAGAGATGTTTGCTTTATCGTCATATTAGGTTTTGGACGGCCACCACCTTTGAATTTCACTCGGTCTTCATAACCCAACTTATGTCTATCTTTCAGTTTTAATATATTTGGTACAACACTCATATTTAATAGTAAACACCAAAAACACTGTTTTACTTAATTTCACAAGTAGAGATTTACTAATAAAATGTTCACAAATAAAAACATTAAAAGTAACACGACAGAATTTACTGACCAACGCGTACCTAGTCAGCATTAGGACTGCTCCACTGAACTTCGTGCGTTACCGTTTCCGTAAAATGTGTTAGGGACATTGTCCCTGCCAGTGTTTTCTGTTTCTTTTGCTTTCTGACGATTCGCGCATAAGTCTATTTCACTTTAATTCGTTGTAAATTCGGTCCGTAGCTAGCTTTGAGGACACAAGTTGTGGATTGACCCAAGATTTTTAAATTCTGTAAATGAATAATGTAATGAATATGAATGTAGAGGCTCGGTGCTCGGCGGGGATACGAAATCCTGCGATCTAGATATTTGAATAGTATTGTGCATAATGAACTAGAAATTTTAATATATTTTTTAAGAATATTAAAAATATACCTATATATTATATATTTTTAAACTTCAGAAAATGAATAGCTCTATTTTTTCATTTGTATGTTGGAGGTCATTGACCAAATGACCCTATAGAAGAACCGCCAGAGCGCCTACGTCTTTTGGGTTATAGAATTAGGTTTTGGGCAGTTACGGACCTCGATCGAACATGGCATCGAAAAGCAGTAAAACAACTATAAAGATTTTCCTGCATTCATCGACCTTTTATAGAAAAGTGTGTTACAGTTAAGTAAAGTTAAGATTTTGTACAAAACCGCAAATTATCCAAAACCGATTAACCGGTTATCCAGAAAACTGGTTTCAGTTGCCAGCAGTAATATTGAGTTCCAACTTACAATCAGTAACTCCGATTGCAATATATTATATTTTGCTATTCCAACGAGAATATTAATATTAAAGTTTTTACAATTGATAACACAATTATTGTTATAAACTGTCATGTTTTGTGGGATCATGAAATTTTCTGATGAAATATAATTCGTGCATTGAAAATTATAAATAATTTTTGGTAATCTGCACTCATGCAAGTTAAACTGCGAAAAGCACTCGTTTTCGCATTAACTTGCATTCATGTAGATTCCCAAATTATCAACAATTTTCAATGCACTTATTTATTTATTTATTTATTTATTTATTTATTTATTTATTTATTTATTTATTTATTTGCATACACTGCTCAACAGGTAAACCCATTTCTAGAGCAGGAAAATACACAAAACAAAAAATACAATACAGTATAAGTATATAGAAAAGATATTTAAAAAGAAAAAAAAACATTGTATAAAAATAACAATAAAACATTGTATAAAAATAACAATAAAATAATTTCAGACAGTTTAAGATGGAAAAAGAAAAAAGAGAAACAGAGATTTAGTTATAATATTTTTTAATAAAATTAAGGGTGCAATGAAAAATATCAAACTGCCCACAGTTGTTGTTGTAATTGTTGCACATAGTAAATAGAGGAGAGAATCTAAGAATATTCGAGTGCGAAAATGAGAGGTAAAAAGTTTGTGTTCTCCGAAAATTCACACTAGGCACATGAAAATTTAATTTCCCTAATAATTCTTGGCAGTCAATTTGATTGTGTAAGATTTTATATAGAAATACTTGAGAAAAATATTCGCGTCTATTTTCAAGAGATGTCATGGAAAACTTAGTCAACAACTTTTGTTGGGGAACACCGATAGACGGGTATGCTCCCTCAGACTTAAGCCATAATAGTTTTAAGAATCGTCTTTGCACTTTCTCCAAAGAGTCTACGTGATTTCTGTAGTGAGGGTTCCAAACAAGAGACGCATATTCAAGTTTAGACCTAACAAAAGCAAAGTATAAAGTTTTAAGTGTACTGATATTCGAGAAGTCTCTGCTAGTTCTAATTAGGAACCCAAGAGTCTTAAGAGATTGAGTCACTAAATTATTTATGTGAGGTATAAATGAAAGTTCGCTATCGAATATTACGCCAAGGTCAGCAAGAGTAGAATGTCGTTGAAGGACTGCGTTGTCAATACTGTAATTAAACATAACAGCCTCGGATTTAGTTGTGTAGATCATAACGTTACACTTAGACACATTCAGATTTAAGTTGTTTTCAACGCACCAATTAAATAAGTTTAAAAGGCTGTTTTGCAGAATAACGCAGTCCTCCAAACAAGAAATTACTTTAAAAATTTTGACATCATCAGCGTAAAGTAGACAGGACACACCAATAATATTCACAATATCGTTAATGAATATGTTGAACAACAGGGGACCGAGAATTGACCCCTGTGGGACTCCGGATGTAGCAATATATTCGACAGACTGGAAACCATTATACGCAACATATTGCCTTCTATCCGAAAGATAAGCATGACAAAATAATAACAGAGACGGCGAAAAACCAAAAACAGACACTTTGTTTAGCAGTATGGAGTGATCCACTCGGTCGAATGCTTTCGAGAGATCTGTATATATTACGTCAAGTTGCCTGCGTTGATCAATAGCTTCAGAAATAGACTGGGTTATGCATAACAGATTAGAGGTGGTAGAACGTCCTTTCATAAAACCATGTTGGTACATCGATATTTGGTTGCTAACGCTATAGTAAATGTTATCATGAAGTAAAATTTCAAGGGCCTTTGAAAAATTACATATGATAGATATTGGTCTAAAGTTGCTAATATCATGTTTATCACCCTTCTTAAACACCGGACACACTTTTGAACATTTCCAGATTTCAGGGAGGCAACAGTTTGAAACACATATATTAAATAAAAACGTAAGCGGGTGTGCAAAAATACTAGCACAGTCTTTTACTAAAAATGCAGGAACACCATCAGGCCCGGTCGTTAACTTAGGTTTTAGTTTTTTCAGAGCGTTAAGTATCTTATTTTCATCAAAGCGCCTGATATTAATTGTGGAACTGTTGATTGCCTGATTGTGCGTAAAATCGAAGTTGGTAGGAGGTGGTAAAAATGAGTTACTGAAAAAAATCCGCGAAAGCATTAAGTATCTCTTTAGGATTGTCGAGATGCTTATCATTATAAGACATCTGAGTAGAGCTGTTGGTACATTTATTTTTGATTTTAACGAATGACCAAAATTTACCAGGCTTCCTTGCAATATTTTTTTCGGCTTCCTTGACATAGTTAGCGTAAGCAACATCAATATCTGTTTTTATTGTATGTCTAAGTTGTTTGAAATTATTCTGCGCAACACAGTCCTGTTCGCTTAAACTTACGCCAATATCTTGCTTTAAGCTTAATATTTTTTATTATATTACCATTAAACCAAAGTGGATACAGTCTCTTTTGCGGTGCATTAAATTTAGGGACACACATATCAAAGATATTATACAGTCGATCATAAAACGCCTTGCAAGCAGGCAAGATATGATCGTAAGATCATATCATATTATATTATTACTGATATTCTGTTAATTATTCACAGAAATTGATCGAAGTTATAAATTTATAGAACTAGACGATTAATTCACATATTCACTTTTTTTATAATTTTTATTTGTCAAATAAATACGACCTCTAAATTACCAATTTAATTCTGGTACTATATTGCTTCTTAAAACCTTGTTGTTTATTATGAATGTATTAATAAAACTTAAAAAACTGTTTATCACTTTTTTTAATTCAGTGTAAATATTTATGTGTCATTATAATTATTGCACGAGGTCGAACAAAATTGATTAATAAATGCCACAAAAAATTTTTTTTGCACTAAAATGTGTTAAAATATCAATAATAACGAATAAAATTTAGTACGTGTCTCTTTGCTTGTACGCATGATAACTTTAGTGAAAAAGTTGTTAATACTTTTTTTTTCGATACAATTTACGGAATAAACCTAAAAAAGCAGTGTAATGATTTCTTTAAAACAGGTACCTAATAAAAAGTAGCCAAATAGGAGTGAGAATTGGAGTTTCAATTTCTGATGTTGCTGACTTTAATGGAATATAAGATATGGAATAACCGTTTCTAAGTAGTATCATCTACAGGGTGTCGCTATCAAAATGGGTGGATATAGAGAAAAATAAAGGTTCTTACGGTCTTCAAAAAGTTTCCAAATTGATTTCATCATCTTTGGATATTACGGAATAACCTACAGTCGATCTTGGTTTTGATGTCATCAATACCTACATGCCGAGCTTTAGTAGCTCTAGTAGCTCATTGATTTATCTATTAAAGCTGCTGTTTTCTAGAAACTTGGAAACCTCTAGAGTTGGCCCTGTCTTCAAAATTACAGGCCTATTACTATAGTTAATAACTTCTCTAAAGTTTATGAAATTCTAGTGTAAGAATTTATTTGCTTTTACATGATACATCGCATTACGCCTTATCAGCATGGATTTATGAAAGGAAGATCAACTGTTATCAATCTGTTTTATATCATGCAATATTTAGCGAATTCTTTAGATGCTGGGCTTCCGAGAGATGTCATTTATACATATTTCTCAAAAGCATTCGACAGACTGGATCACAGTAGGTATTTTATTAATAAAATTGCTATGGATTCTTGCAAAATATGTTAAACTTTATTACGTCGTACACTTGATTTCAATAAAAACTGGTACACTTTCTTTTAGCTATGTAAATCATTCGTTCTTTGATTGATATTAATAATCTTACAAATGTCACTTTGACGTTAATCAGTGGCGTCATTATTAAAAATTGTTCGACATCTAACAGATATTCAATAATTTCGAATTGTTTCTAAAATTGAAGATGGTTGGTCCATAAGAAGACTTGCTGCTGAATACAATGTGAGTAAAACCACGAGAATGAGTCTTAAAAAAACAATGGGAAACCAACCAAACGGTATCCCGTAAAGTTGGTTCCGATAGGCCCAGAAAGAGCAATAATCAAGAAGATGAAAATCTTATAAATTACCTAATAGAAAAACCTTTTCAGACTGCAGTAAATGCAATTTCAGAGACAAATTTCCCTGCTTCGGTATCTACTGCTTGCAGAAGAATAAAACTACAAAGCGACTTGAAGAGTTGTTCAGCGGCTAAAAAAATACAAACTTTCAGAAGAAAAGAAGCAGGGTAGGATTATTTTTGCACTCAACTATATAATCAATGATGAAAACTTCTGGGGACAAGTTGTCTTTTCTGACGAAAAGGTTTTTAAATCCTGTAACGATGGACATGTTCGCGTATGTAGGCCTGCTTCCACTAGATACGACGAAAAATATACTTTCGATCCACAAATATCAGGAAGGTTTTCAGTCAATGTCTGGGCTTGGATGAGCCTAAATGGGTTAGGTGTGTGTTGGAACAGTGGTGGTCATCTCAATTTCATTAAATATATTGAAATATTAGACAATATTATGTTGCCGTCAGTAATAGAGGTGTTTCCGGAAAATAATTTTATTTTCCAACAAGACAACTGCTCCATACATACGGCCCATCGTGTCAGGCAATGGTTTCTTAATAAAAACATAGAGTTGTTACCGTAGCCATCTAAAAGTCCGGATTTAAATCCAATTGAAAATGTATGGGGACTAATGGTGAAACATATAAGAAAATTAAATAACCATCCAAATAATGCCCAAGAATTGGAAGGGATAATTGAAGACGCTTGGGAGAATTTGTCGCAAGAAGTTGACCTTGCAAGAAATCTGATTTTCTCCATGCCTGCAAGACTTCAGGCAGTTTTAGACGCTAATGGAGCAATGACAAAATATTAGTTAATTCTGTATTACGTAATTGAAGTTCATTTATTTTATTTTTTTCATTGTATTTTTATGTTCAGTTTGCATTGTTTACATTTCTTTTAATCTCAAGTGGTATTTTTGTGTTCTTATTTTAAAAATAGAATTATCATTATTCAGTTAGTGTTTTAATTACAACCATTAGTAGAATTATCCGTAACAAATATTATTTTTTTTAACAATAATATGGCAGGCTTGAAAATGTGTTGAAAAAGTTATTTTCTAATTATTTTTTAAAATTCCATTTGAATAAAATAAAAGAGAAAGGTTTAATAAGTTTAAAAACACAAAGAAAACCGATCTCCTCCAAAAAAAACCCAGGTCCAGGGTAAATCACCTCTTCTCCACCCCCATTTCGACATGCCTGGCCAGCCCTATTTACAGACATATGCACACAACTAAACTATTAAGATTTTCGATTACAAGAGTTGTACCAGTTTTTTTTTGAAATCAAGTGTACCTATCTGACAGAAAACAATTTATGCAATGCTGGGGAGTCCTGTCTGTTGTAATACATGCCACTTTTGGAGTTCCTCAAGGTTCGAATTTAAAACCCCTTACTTTTTAATATTTTCATAAATGACATTATATAATTTAAATTGTAAATACTTATTATATGCGGATGGTTTAAAGATTTATTCTATGATTAAAAATATTGAAAATTGTTTTACCCTGCAGAAAGATTTGGAAAACCTTAATATTTGGTGTAATAAAAATAAATTACTTTTAAACATCTCGAAGTTCAAACACTAAATTTTGACTATACTCTTAATCGTAATTGCAAGGCCTACTGTCTTTCGAGACCTAGATATCAAATCTGTTGTCAAACTCTCTCTCATAAATCATGTTAATAACATTACATCAGATTTTACTTTGAGTATCCCTCGTACAAATATCGGTAAATTTTCGCTTTTACATCAAATGTGCAATATTATAATGAACACCAACATATTCTTGATATGTTCTTTTGCACAGTAAAAGTATTGTAAAACAATTTTTTTCCTGAATAAATTTGCACATTCTAATTATAGATATGTATATATTGTGTATGTATGTATCTATGTATATGTGTATATATGTATGTAAGCATATATGTGTATATACATTTTACAATTAAGTTTAAAGTTGTGTTTTTAATGCCTGCTCTATTTAATATTGTTTTTTTTTTAATTTTTTTTCTTTCTAAAATATTATTTTATATTATAATTTTGTAATGCCCATTCTGTAAATGGTTTCCCTTTGAATGGTGTTAATAAATAAATAAATATGTTTTTATACAACGGTTTATAGAGTATAGAATTAGTAACACTAGAGTATATTTTTTAAAATGAGCAATAGATATGATTGACACTTTTATACAGTTTAAGTTATAAGATGCATAAACGTTTATAAATACTACAAAAGTTACAAAAACCTTAACAAATTTCTTTAAATAATGTAATATAATCTAGTAGAAAAAACTTTTGTAACTTTTTATGTAGGTGTTCGTGTAAATTATACAATTTAAATCAGATTTAAAAGTTGGTGTTAAATTTAAACCTTTGAAAATAATTTAATTTCAGTAGATACACATATTCTTTTATGTCGAAATACGCATTCCTAAGTGTGGGTATAAATCCATCAATAACGACATAAACTCATGGTATATTGCTATAAGTGATTCGTGTTTGAATGATGTTTCCTTTCTGAATAAATACGCGTAAAATTCGTTAAATTTACGTGTTTATTCGTATAAATGAATGTGTGAAAAATATTGTTTATGTAAACAGAAAAAATTGTACAACTACATCATACCGACGATTCGGCTCAGGATGATTACATAATAGAAAAAATAAATATGTCAGATTTGCTCGATGTTTCTGTAACTTCTTCCTCATATGGCGTCAAGTTGGAACAGCAACATTCAAGCGTTGCCCACCATGAACTAAATGTCTGTTAGTGTATGAAATATTGGCGAAATTCAGATGCAACCCATTAACAAACAAAAAATTTAAAAAAAAATGCATATTATCTTTGTTCATTTATTTTTTGAGGTACTTAGAAGAATACAGTATAGATTGAAAATAGTAAAAAAGAATAAAATGTTAAAATTTCTAATTACATATACTTTATTTTTTCTGAGGGGATAACTCAAGTTCGGGAAATTTAAAATGCTTTATTCTGCTTTGTTTCTTTTTGGTCTTGTTCGACATGACATAATTTTAAGCTAGATATAAGAAATAATTAGTAATAAACATGTACTTGCCCCCTATTAGTTACACTTTTTATATTTCTTTCATTTTGGAAGGATTTTTCTTACGTCAATTAATATTTCATAGAAAGTCAGGCCTGTCAGTTAGCAGGACACTTACAGGAACAACACTGCAGATTTCAACATTATTAATGATAAAATAATTAAAGTTCGTTCAAAATTATCATAAAATACATGAAAGATAAAAAATTGGATGACTGTATAAAGATAATAAACTCTTTTGGTTGTTTTACTTTTTAGTATATTTAAAATTAAATAAGAAAACGAAAATAAAGGACAATTTGGCAACGTGTGTTTCATAAAATAACAGTCTTTTGACATTTGATACCTAACCTAACTAATTTGAATGTTATACAAGCTGTAACAAATTCGCTTCTCACTACAGGGATCTCGGAAACACAGCATCGGTTAAATTGGGACAATGTTGCAAAATTTGGCGATCAGGAATATGCCATTGAGAAATTGAAAATACCTCTTGTTGTTCTTGAGACTAAAAAAAAATTAAATGAAATTTTGAATTTTTGTTTTTATTTCTTCCTAACTATTATGTTGCTAAACGTTTCGTAGTTGTTAACCATCATCTAGGAAAAAAATAAAGTTTGATGATGATATGTTACAAAAAATGCAATAAAAATACAGGTCTGTATTTAACATAACATACTTGATGATGGTCGCGAGAAGGCGAAACGTCTTATAAAAAATCTTTTACGCTGAATTGTAAAAGATAAAAGACCCCAACGAAAAATTGTTTTTGGTTTTCAATATCTCTTCAAATAATGCCAGGAAAAAATAAAAACAAAAATTCAAAGTTGTACTTTTTCAAAAATTTCAAGAACAGCAAGGGATATTTTCGGTTTCTCAACGGCATTCTTCTGATCTCCAAATTCTTATAATTTAACCTATCTTGTATCTCACGGTTTCCGAATTTTTTTACAGCCTGTATTGACAACTCGACGTAAGTTGCTTTTTTGTTGTGTTTTTCTTATTTCGTTTAGTATTCCAACGCTTATTGCAATTACAGAGCTTATTTGTCAAAGATCTACGATTTAGCTTTAAATGAGCAAATAAGAACTTTTTGTATGCATAATAATATTACTCCTTCAGATCAACAGGGTTTTGTAAGAAATATAGATATGGGTACCGCTCTAAGTAATTTGCATATAGAAATTGTAAATGCTCTTGACAAAAAATGTGTCCTTTCGGTTTATTCATTGCTTTTTCCCGAACATTTGATTGCTTACCTTATTAATTGCTTCTAAAATAACGTTACATTACACATATGGAATCAGGGGACCACCAGTATACATTATAAAATTATATTTAAGTAATCGAGATTAAATTGTTAAAATTTATGGTTTTAAAAGCGAACCTAAGATTCAAGGTGTTCCACAAAGTTCTATTTTGGGCCCTTGCTTATACATAATTTTCGTCAACATAGTCTCTATTTTAAAATAAACTACGAATAGTGTGCTACGCAGATGATACAAATTTTTTAATTACAAGTATCCTGTGAGGCTACCGAAAAGAGAACCATGTAGAACAGTATTCTTTGACTGTAACGAATACGAATATTAATGAATTAGGTTGTTTTATTTGCCAAAAGTTGGCCATTATTCCTGATCAACACTCTACTATACGTTATCAAAAAAGTTTTTATTTTAATAATTGTAAAATATTCAATGCTTTACCATCAACATAACAAAATCTCAAAATTGCCGGCTCAATGACATAGTGCTTATATGTTAGGCCTGAAACCAAGGGATCTGGATTCGATCCTGGCTGGAGCATGGATGTATAGTGGCGTTCTTAAAATGTGAAGCTGGCAACACAGTTGTTGGCTAGCACGAAGCAATCTTCAAACAATACACTAGATCCAGTTATCGTCAATTTTCTGCAGTTCGAATCATATTGAGTTGGATACGTTTTCACATTAACTGATTTTATTTTTGGCAAAGTGTATTATGTTATCCAAATTTATTTACTTATTTATTATTGTGTAGTACTCAACAGACATAAATTCCATTTACAGGATAAGAATTATAAAATACAATTAACAGAAAGAGAACTAATGAGAGATCTTCATTTTATGAAACCCAACATTTTGAAACAATCATTTGTAATATTATGTATGTGACGCTGTCATTCACGGTGTTTATCGTTTTGTACAATTTTAGGTCATATGCGAATAGAAGACAAGGAACGTCAATACCAGCAACAACATCATTAATGAATAGGTCGAAAAATAGGGGACCTAATACAGAGCCTTGAGGCACTCTTGATGCTGTTGTGAATTCAGCTGATAGATAACCATAACATTCTACAAATGGTGATCTATTTTTGAGACAGGTGCTTAAAAATTGTTGTAAGTTGTTAAAAACCAAATTTTGCTAGTTTCGTTAGTAAAGTGTTATAGTTCAAATTATCGAAGGCTTTTGAAAAGTGGGTGTAAATAACATAGACCTGTGTAATGGCATCAAAGGCAGTAGTTATGTATTGAGTAAGAGAAGATCGTGGTAGGTCTTTTGCTATAAAGCCATGCTGAAATTCCTTTATCCGATTTCTCGTGACAAAAAATTTTTCGTAAAGTAAAACTTCAAATACTTTAGAAATATTGAAATGTAATTTGTCTGTAGTTTTGTATATCCGGCTTCAAATAGAAGAATTACACGCCTTTGTTATATTGTGTTTAAATGCTGAAAGTGTTTCCATACTTAAGATGATTATAATTTGCTAAATGTGTAAAATGAAAGATAAACGTTTGATTGCAAATAAATTTAAAAAATGATTAGGAGTTACTATATTTCAAATCTTGTCTTGTCATAATATACGAGAACCAAACGGCACAATTTCCAGTACACATCGTACATAATTGCCACGTATAACATCTCTAAAATGTTGTTATGACAACTCGCAGGCAGTTACATGGTGGTATACACGCTTACCGCCCTCCCGCCTGAAATCTAATTTGGTAATTTTATTTCGGCGGAATGGGATCGTAATGAAGTTTCGATGAGTACATCATCCACCCTGCTGGATGCGAACAGATCAGAGGGTTGTTGGATAATATGAAGTTTATACACCTCTCTTCGTTTTGCAAACGCATGTACACAGTGGCACGTTCATATTCTCTTTAAAAATGTCGGTAGCAACCCCGTTTGTACAGGGTCATCACGGGAAAATGTTAGATTCTATTGTGACTCAGTTGCCTTTGAAGATGTCGGAAAAGTAAAAAATGTTTTATTCTTGAACTTGAACAAGGATTACTCTTCTTCACTTATGACATTCCATTATGTTACACCCTGTATAAGATCAGCATTCATATCAATTTAAACATGTGGGTAAATGAGTTGCGAACCTAAAAAGATGCCTTTTTATGAGTAATTGGGCATATCTGTATATCCTAAAGTCTATTAAAAATACTTGAACTTTTAAACTCAACTAGAATTATATCTAGGGAACATTTGTTTGGCTCACGGTGTAGTTTACTTTCTATCTCTGTTGCTGTTTCCACCAATAATGTCAATACTTGAAAACTGAAATTGTTTTTTGATTGAGTTTTTTTCCTGGCTGGATATGCATGTTTCGAAGATCGAAAATAAACTCAGTTTCTTGAAAATAGAAAAAAAGTCGACAGAGTTGTGTATACATAATAACAAATAAATAATATCAGTCTGTATCAGATATCTAGTCAAAACTTATATTTTTTGATTATTCAGTTTCTAATCGAAACAACCACCTCTTTTAGCTAGTACTAATAAATTATCGGATTATATGAAATAAAAAGAGGATAATGAAATAAAAATAATCACAATATTACTTGGCTTATCACAATCTTTATTTACAAATAAAAAATCAACTTTACACCTCTCAGAATTAAATCTGTGCCTGAAACCATATCCTACAAGTTGTATAAGATTTTACCTAGTCGGGAAGATACAAAAGCTCTTGTGTCAAACATCTTTGAAATTTAAGCAGATGTAATCTTATTAAAAATTTAATTCAAGCATGGGTTAAATATACATAGACACTATAGACAGTCCATCCTTACGTAAATATTTATTGCAAATACTGGACCTTAAAATTTGTATATCAAAATTATCAGCGCCTGTTACGATATTGTTAATTTTGAAATAGTAATGGTCAGTTACAACGTATTTATAATTTCAAAACTAACAAAATTTTAAATGGCACTGCTTACAACGATACGAATTTTTTTAGGTCCACATTTAACAGCGATAAATTTTAACACAGGCGTGGATTATCTATGTAGTATGTATGGTCTTTGATTCAAGTATAACATAATTACCTGCCACAATCTAGAATAAATCTAGAAGAAGGTGGTAGGAACATGAAAAAAAGAGCTTAACTTAAAATAATTCTACAACAGAGGTGTTTCTGTTATCGAGGTTCCGCAAGGTTTATTTGTGCAAAAAAAAAGTAATTACAATTAGTCCAGCATATAAAATATAATTTTATCCTATCACTTAGACACTAATAAATACTGCAAAGCCATAATCTTACGTACATTTTTAAAATTCCTAATAAATATCAGCGATCTGCCTATGATTTTAATTTCCTTACAGCATTTCAGGGTCGGACTGGTACGTAGCGGGCATCTCACAATTTACTTGTATATTAAAATTTGTTCAACTCTATTACTCTTTGTACGGACTTCCAGTTTGTCACCGGGTAGCGATCTTTAACGTGCATCACATGGCAAACATATTGGTCTCATAATTCAATATCCCTTCCAAAACACTGGAATAACTCCAAAGTCCATAAACAAATATTTCAGTAAAGCTCATATGTCGTTATATTTGTTAAAACCAATCTGTAATAAATAAGTAACAAATTCTGAGCTATCTAAATTCCTACTGTCAACTGACTTATTTAACTGAATTACGATCTGTTTTAAGCATTGTAAATGTTAAAATGTGTTCGCTAAAACGCGTACTAGTTGATTTCTTTGTTTGGCCCATATACACTTAACACTGACGTAGTTTTCCATGAAACACCAAAACACTATACTTATAGTGTTTTGGTGTTTCAAAGGTTCCAACCCACTCCAGGGCCATATACACTTTTTCACAATTTTGTCTACGGGGTTATAAACACATTTCTTGCACTGCTATTGGATCTATGAACCAGTAAACCCATCTCATTAAACATTTTAATATGTTCTGTCATAATTTGGAGCAAAAATAATTTGTACACCCTTTTTGGAAATATCTTCTGGTAACGGGGCAGCATAGTTTTCAGGCCTCGTTTAATCAGAGTTTAACAACTTGTTTACAGTTTATCCGACGACATGCCTATTGCCTTGTCCATCAGTGTTTCACAGATTTTGCATTATCATCTTGCCATATCTTTTAGTACCCCCTTTTGAGGATCTGTAGGTTTCGTTACAACCCTTTGCTTTCTAATAGCTGTAGGGATTCATGCTGGATATTTCAAATACTAAAATATTATTGATGTTTCGTGTTAGGTTAGGTTCGGTTTGTTGTGAGTGGGTCTCAGTAGACCCTCCACTGCGGCCATCAGCAGGCCTACTGTGGCTCACGCCTAATTATATTTCACCCAATAAGTTCAGTCTCTTAATGAAACTGATAACTTTATTGGGTGTGAATGTGTCCAGATCCTCTGGCAGCAGTTGCCCTTTGCCAAATATTGAGAATCGCATCCCCTCCGCAGCGGGACAGGTGCATAAGATGTGGTCTGCCTTCTCATCATCCTCCAGGCATAGACGGCACTCGGCGTTTTCCGCTAGTCCGAGTTTATGCAGATGATAGTTTAGTCGGCAGTGCCCGGTATATAGGCCTGTTAGAGTTTTCAGGTTTATCCTGTTTAACTCTCAAAGTTTCTTAGCTCTCGATTTCAAATAGTATTTTATAAACGCCTTCGAATGAACTAATCCTGGTAACTCTTGCCAATACTGGAGAGTTTGCCTTTCAGCCCAGGTTGAGATAGCATCCTGGCAGTACTTGAGGATATGCCAAGTATTGGTTCTGGTCCGATGAATCGTGATCTTGCTCCTTCTCTGGCTAAGGAGTCCGCTATTTCGTTACCTTCCATACCAGAGTGGCCGGGTATCCAGACCAGAGTCACTTTGTTGTTCTTGCTCAAATGATTTAGAGCTTTTTGACAGTTCCATACCGTCTTGGAGTTACACCGGTAGGAGCCAAGAGCTTGTATAGCTGCTTGACTATCTAAGAAAATTTTAATTGATCTGCGTGTAAGATGCATATATTCCAGCCTTCGTACACACAGTTCAATGACATGAACCTCAGCCTGAAAAACAGTTGCATGAGTACCTAGGTTTGAGACTATCCTCACCCTTGGTCTGTAGCTGTGTACTCCGGCTCCTGTTCCCTCGGGAGTTTTGGAGCCGTCTGTAAACCAACAACTGTCTGCCTTCAGTAGGTTGGCTTTATTCCGATTCCACTCATCTCTTTCTGGAGAAAGGATGTTGAAGGTCAGCTCGTAGTTGGTCATAGTAGGCATAGTATCCGAGGGCATTCCCAGGATGCTGTGCTTCTCTATGTCATCCAACAACCTGTTCCACTCCATGATACTAGTCTGCGGCATATTAATGGCCGCTTGTTGCAGTCTGCAGGTTGCCCACCTGGCCTCTCTCTCCAGATATATATGAAGAGGGGGTAAATCCAGGAGGATTTCCATTGCAGCTGACGGTGTGGTGCTAATTGCTCCCGTTACGGTCATGCATGCTAATCTCTGCAGTCCAGAGAGTCTGGATTTGGCCGTCCGTTGTAATCCTTTCGGCCACCAAACAATGGATGATGCTTCGTGTAGTCAATTTATTTAAAGGGGTAACAAGTAAATGTACCAGAAATTTCAACATTATGATCAATTAACGGTAATCCTTTTCGGATTGGCACAAATATTATTAGGCTAAGGCTTTTCCAGTATTACTACTTGTAGACCAAAATTCGTCGGATAAATTACAGGCACACAGCTCTAGATTTTCATTATTCTTCATTTTGTTTATTTACTGTCTTTAGCAACAATATTTACTAGGCAAGCATAGTAAGTTCGCCCCTGATATACCCATCGTTCTACGCATCGTATACAACTTTTTGCATCGACTCACCTTATTATGTTTTAAATTGATTTCTGATCATTTTTAAATTAATCACTCAACTTTTATACACTGGCTACAGCTCGAATTCGCCCGCTGATAACTTGTCATCACTCTGTTGTTCAATAGAAACATTAGATTTGGTTTCTGTTAGAGCACAATGCGTTTAAGAAAGTGTATCTCGCAACTCATATAATCAACGCGTGGGAACCGAATTTTCTAATCAAGATTGTGATATCTCGACACAGTTATTTTTATATTGCGTTGCTGTTTTTAGTGTTGTGGAATTAATTTCAGTCGATACCCATATTTTCTTATTAACAACGTGTAGATAATGGACTTCTTTTGGGAGGCGTATACTTTAATGCAGAAAGAATGGGATCAGTCCAAGCTAGTTGGTAGCTATTGTACAGGGTGTTCGAAGTTGGCGGGGAATGATGTCTTTCAGTCACTTGTGCATTTGATAGAGAAACGTTGATTGCCAATTTTCGAGGTCAATTTTGAATGTAAAATGAATAATCTAAAGTTCAGTTCGATATCTTTTACTACTTTCGAGATATAGGCTAAAACAGACTTTTTACTGGAGTGGGTTGGAACCTTTGATGTGAAGATAACACTGATGTAGTTTTCCACGAAACACCAAAACACTATATACTGCACTCGACGCGCGTTTCTCCAACCAAGTTGGCATCATCTGTAGATGATTAAGTAGTTTTAATCATCTCCAGATGATGCCAACTTGGTTGGCGAAACGCGCGTCGAGTGCAGTATGTAGTGTCTTGGTGTTTCGTGGAAAACTACGTCAGTGTTAGACTTTTTTACGATGTTTTAAAATAACTTTGCTATAGTTGTATTTAATAATAACGATGACCTAAGCATTTTTAATGTAAGAATGGGGATGCCCCTCGAGAAGAACAAAAGAATTTTTATAGTGAGACTTGGAATTTTTTTAAAATGTGTAATGAATAAATGTAATCTATAGTTCAGTTCGATATCTCTTACTATTTTCGAGATATAGGCCAAAACAGACTTTTACGATATTTTAAGATAACTTTGCTATAGTTGTATTTAATAAAAACGATGACCTAAGCATTTTTAATTAGTGATGGGACTCGAGTGTGAAAATACTCGAGTAACTCGAGTCAAAATCCGATTCGAGTGACTCGAGTAATATGGCTGTTCAATTCGAGTAAAGCCGTTACTAGAGTCGAGTTATTGCTACTCGAATCAAGTTTTAACTCGAGTCGAATTGCAATTCGAGTAAAGTTGTTACTCGACTCGGGTTATTGCTACTCGAATCAAGTTTTAACTCGAGTCGAGTTGCAATTCGAGTAAAGTTGTTACTCGAGTCGATTTATTGATATTCGAATCAGTGAGTTACTATGATTCAAGTTTTAAATCGAGTCGAGTTGAAATTCGAGTAAAGTTGTTACTCGAGTCGAGTTATTGCTACTCGAATCAGTGAGTTAATATGATTTAAGCTTTAAATCGAGTTGAGTTTAACTAGAGTCTAGAGTTAGGGCAGAGTCGAAATCAAACTCGAGGCGAACTATAGAGTAAGTAGTTGGAGATGATTCAGTGGTTTGCTAAACGGTAAGTTTTTAAAATGTATTTAGATTTTTTCTTTTGGTAATCTTTCAGCATTTAAAACACTACCAGCTAATTCCAACTTAAGTTTGAAAAATCGAAAGGATAAACATAAATCATAATAATTGAAATACAAAATAATAAATGGACCCAGGTCAAATATTATTTTTCCGGCAAATCAACACATTTAAAATACAAAATTAAATATTTAATTAACATTGTATATAAAATGACATTTAAAGAAAACCAACATAATTTTTTTTTATATTAAATTAACATTAAATTAAACTCTTGTTTAGCACAAACTATTAAATAAATACAGTATTTAATATTTAATACACACCGATTACGGTTTTTTATTTATTTCGAACTAATTGAATTGAAAAACAAATCTTTATGAACATGAATGTGCCAGTTTGATTGCTGCAGTCGTGTGAGTCTTGATTTTAAAGAATTCTAAGTTCTAATTTCTAATTTTCTAATACGTCGTAACAACGTCGTATGTAACAATTATAGGTTTGTACGTAGAGGCGATTTGTGATAGTTTTCTGACTATAGAGATGCGAGTATTACGAGAGCTCTGCAATAACAAACGTTCTGATTGAACAAGCGCATCTCTACAACAATGTGAGCATGCTTCTGATAGTTTCAAACGGTTGGAAACTGCTCTACGAACAACCCTTTTAATTAATAATTATACAATCTGACCTACAAACATGAAACAACAAACCTGGAGGAGAATTCCCGATCCCGATGACCCGATGATATAGTAATTGATTAGTGATTTCATTCATGGTTACATGTTTTCATATTTATTACTTTTACAAGATTAGTGCCTTCAGTGCCTTCATGTAAATAATCTTTCATATTTATATTATATAAACAAATCACACAAAGAATATTTAAAAATATTAATAAAACCATAAACAATTAAATTAAAGAAACTTGCCTCGAGTCAAAAAGCGACTCGAGTCTAAAGGCGACTCGAGTAAAAAAAGCGACTCGAGTCAAAAAAAGCGACTCGATTCAAAAATCGACTCGATTCAAAAATCTACTCGAGTCAGAAAGCGACTCGAGTCAAAAGTCGAGTCGATTTTTTTGAGTTTTACTCGACCTAACTTTTGACTCGAGTTTTATAACAATGAAACCGAGTTTCAACTCGACTCGAGTTTCAACTCGAGTAAATTCGGAAACCTACCGAGTTATACGAGTGAAAAAAGTCACTCGAGTCCCATCACTAGATAATGTAAGAATGGGGATGCCCCTCGAGAAGAACAATTGAATTTTTATAGTGGGCCTTGGAATTTTTTAAAATGTGTAAGTCTTGATTAAAACACTACGAAATTTCTGGGATATGAATCAATGATGTAACCAATAATATTAATTTCCTGTTTTTTTTCAACCTTTTTATAAGTTTTTCCAAATTTTTTTCTAGTTTTAAAAATATTTTCCTATTTGGTTGACATATTTCGCGATGTTTGTTTAAATGTAGTCTTCTGCATTTCTTGAATTTCTATTGCACTCAATAAAACATAAAATCATATCATACTCGCATTATTATTAAACATTTAATTTGACATTTAACGTGCTGAAGTAGGTTGGACCTTTAATGTGGTTTTCTACAAAACACCATATACTGCACTCCTGAGTGCAGTATATGGTGTTTTGGTGTTTCGTGGAAAACTACGTCAGCGTTGACATTTAAAGCTACATTTTGTTTCTAAAACAATCCATATTTTAAACAAAAAAACGGTGAATCTAAATAAATGTAAATAATAATAAACACGAATTTTTTTTGAGTTAATTTCTTCTTGAGTAAGTACCAAAAAAAATCCTTCAATCATTCAGAACAAATTTAAAGTAAAAGAAAATTACAGAAAATGTCTTACATATGTTTCAAAAGAATCTATCCCAGCTCTCGATATATTTTTTTTGCAAAAATACTGGAATCCATCGATTTATTTTTTTATTCTCAGAACGAATTATTTTGGTTACTTTTATATATTTGCAGTTTTCCAAATTCAAGTAAATTAATCACATGGTTTGAAATAACCTATAGGGTCTAGCTCTTTACTATGAAATAATCATTATCATCCAAAAGCGAAAACGACTAAAATAACCAAACAAAAGTGAGAAATAACATCAATTTATAAAACAGCAGACGAAAACGATCTACAACAGCCGACTTGACTTTTAAAATCGCCGAAAGTAACAAATGATGGTCATCAGAAAACCATAACATCTAGGTTTACATAGAATCCGAGGCCGACTTGGATCTTCGCAGCGTGAAGCTTGTAAGTTCATGCAGTACCCGCTGAGTTTTCCTGTCCGCACTTTGTTTTAAGAGAATGTCAGAAACCACAAACTTATGTTGGAGTTTGCCAATTAAATACAGATACATTTATAACTAATAAAAATATAAATATAGGTACAGAAATATGCAGTGACGAAAAATTAACACTTTAAACATCTACAAATGACACAAATAGTATATTGTTTTATTAGGATTAAAAGTGACACTTTGTTTGACGAGTAACTATGTTTGTATTTGCGAGGCGAAGCGCAGCGTAGCCGAGCGAACGCAAAAATTGCGAGTCAAACAAAAACACTTTAAATCCGAATGAAACATGTTATTTTTTCTTCAAACGCAAAAAAAACTCGAAATATTTAAACATTAAGTACATACATAATTATTTTCGATTATACGACTTAACAGTTTCATCGTGTTGCTTGTGACAAACACTATGTGATTGCTATGGATATTGTGTGGTTGCTAGGGATGCCAATAAATATAAACAAACATTATATTTAAGCAAATAAATTGTGATTTATTATAGTCCATTATTAGAAAAATATGTCTGATTGTGAAGATTTGTCGAGTATACCAGCAGAGGTGGTTGAAATTGCTAACGAAGTGACTTTAAAATCTTCTACCACCAAGGTCGCGTGAAGTGTACGAGTGCTCATATAATCGTTTTATGCAATGATGCTCTGAAAAAAATATAAAATTGTATTCGGAAAGTGTTTTATTGGCATATTTTGCCAGTCTGTCCTCAAAAATGAAATGTTCCACTTTGTGGTCACAGTATTCAATGGTGAAATCGACACTGACTCTCAAGAATGGCGTAGATATAAGTAAATTTTCCAAGTTGAATGCATTTTTAAAAAAGGCAAAGTAATGGTTATACCCCTAAAAAAAGCTAGGGTTTTAATGAAGGACCAAGTTGAACAGTTTTTGGATGCTGCTCCTAACATACATTATTTAATGATGAAGGTATGTTTAAAATTAAAGAATGAATTAGGCAAATTTTGTGAATTTTTATTTATAGGTTGCCTTAATAATAGGAATTGCGGGCGCACGTCGTTGTGATGAACTAATTCATCATGACATTGAAGATGTTAAGTCTGCTTTACTGATAAAAGTTCTTCATACTAAGACCGGTAAGGGTCGGTCATTTACGATTCTTGGAGAAAAATCTGAGTATTTACAGAAAATACGCTGCTCTTCGGCCAAAATGTTTTGAAGAAAGTCGTTTTTTTATAAAGTATCAAAATGGAAGATGTCAATGGTCAGTAGTCGGTATTCATAAAATTAGTAGTGTTGCAAAAAAAGTGGCAAAATATTTAAATTTACCAAATGCAAATGAATATACTGGACACTGCTTACGTCGAACTTCTGCCACTTTTCTTGTAGATTCTGGTGGTGATATCACTTGTCTTAAGAGACATGGGGGTTGGAGGTCGAACACTGTTGCAGAGGGGTATATAGAAGAATTTATAGAAAATAAAAAAGTACAGCAAGAAAAATATTTCGACTCGATGAACCTAGCACTAGCACCAATGGGCCTAGTATGTATAATAGTATCAATCCCTTGAATCTCGATAATACAGCTGCTTGCAATAATGTAGAAAATCAAGGAAAAGTTAATCAAGAAATGTGTTCCCACGATACCACTAAGAGTGTAACAGTTTCAGATATTGCTACCACCACCGTTACAAATGTTAACAGTGTCGATTTTTCTGGTTTGTTTAATTCTTATTCAACTTGCTCAAACTGCACTTTCAATATTACTATCAATAAATAATAATAATTGAATGAATTTATATATCTAGCCTAATCAATAAGTTTTGTATTTCATTTCATTGTTTAATAATTTTGGATTGTAAGAATTTCATATTTTAATTTAAATAAATTGAATTAATATGAAAATGCTTAATTTTTACCTGAATATACTTTTAATACTAGGATTAAAAATACTTTTAATCCTAGGATTAAAAGTGTTGACATTTTTATATTAGTAACAAAAACATAAATTTTTGTGGCAGATTTTACCATTAAAAATGATCATCTTTGTGGCGTTTGAAGAAAAACACATTTTATGTGTTTAGTGAATTATAAAAATGTGTTTGCAATGGGCTTTTCCCACATAATCGAAAATATTGTTCATTAAATCATAAATAGATCTCACCCCAAATAATTGTATACACTGTCTCTTTTTTCACTTTAAACCAAAGTATAACACAAATAAAAAAATAAACAAAACGAAATTACTAGAAGCAAATCCGAAATGTGTAAAATATTTAATAATAAGTGTATAAATATAGGAAAAATACTTGCCAATAAAATAAGAAGGAATGCAAATTATAATGAAAAAAAAACTTACATTCTTTATTTCTACATCCTTGTACCAGTTTTGAATAAAAAGGTTATATAAACAAACTAAAAAATAAAAAAGCTCTTGGATTTGATAACATTTAATCTGAAACGCTTAAAGAAATATCAGAATACGTTATCGCTCCTTGGACATACTTAATAAATAAGTCTCGTAGTTCCTGGATTTGCCAGGACATTTTCAAAGTACCGATTGTAAAACCAATTTATAAAGGTGGGGATAAAAGTCAGCTTTAAATTATAGACCAATCACTTTTATAACAAGTGTTACTAAAATTTTTGAATTGGCATTAGAAACCAGAGTCCTGAAGTTTCTAGATAAACACAATATTTGGTCAACGCAACAATTTGATTTTAGAGAGGGTAAGTCAAACTGAACACTCAATTACTATGCTTACCAAGAAAATTTATGAATCTCTGGATAACTCAAAACCTTTGTTATGTTTGTTTCTAGATTTAGCAAAGGCTTTCGATACAATAAGCCACATGTTATTATTGGAAAGTTTAGATGATATAGGGATTGGAGGTACAGCTCTTAAATTAATGCGTAGTTACCTAGCAAATAGGACGTAATGTGTGAAGATCGATAACACCAGAAACAGTTTTGAAACAATTGAATATGGTGTACCTCAGGGCACTATACTTGGGCCAATTCTGTTTATCCTTTACCTTAATAATTTATTTGAGATAGTCAGAAGGTAGTCAGATTTGTTGAACATACTGCCATTTTTTTTAAAGTGACACCTAGGACAACTTAAGCGAAAAAGTACAAAATGATTTTGCAAACATAAAGCAATGGTTTGATTTTAAACTTCTCTCATTAAACTTTGAAAAAACAGTATATATACCTTTTAGCTGATATAATGCCTCTTAACCGCAGTTCCAATACTTAGAAATAAAGGATGAACAAGATAATTGTCTTTCATTATTCTCTAAACCGCATACTAAATACCTTGGGTTAGTTATCGACTGTCACCTAAGCTGGGACAAACACATAAATTACATCATCGACAGGTTGAAAGTACATATTCATCTTTTTAAATTTCTAAAACGTGTTAGATATTAAACATCTAAAAATAATATATATGGCACTTATAGAACCACTTATTAGATATAGTGTAATAGGTTGGGGAGGTGTTTTGAATATACATTTAAATAAATTGGGGTTAACTCAAAAAAGAATTATTAAAATAAAGTACAACAAAAAATCTACCTATTCCATTGATTATTTGTATAGAGTCATCAATCATGGATCAACGTCAGTTATTTTTTAAGCTTGTCACTGATGCAATATTCAGAAACAAAAATAATTTTACATGTATATAATACCAGAAATAATTGTTTGCTTCTCTTCTGCCTTTTCGTATAAAATATTTAATTTTCATTCAAGCTGGAAATAATGTAACTAGGTACCAATTTTAACCGTTTTAAAAATAGTACAACTACATTAAAATGATTTTCACAGACTATATACCTTCCTGAATAGGGTATGTAGCTTACAGCTTAACATTTAGAGCCCTAGCCCACGCTTTTCGAACTGTTTGGTTTAGGTATTAATCAAAATAACTTGGATCCTAAGTTTTCATTCGTATTTTTACAAGATGGTACAACACACTGCTCTAAGACCATTTTTTGTAACTTATTCACAAATAAATTTATGCAAAAATAATAATAATGATACATAAATATTACATACAAATTAATCGTTT
The DNA here is from genome assembly GCA_029963845.1 of Rhamnusium bicolor. NCBI lineage: Eukaryota > Metazoa > Arthropoda > Insecta > Coleoptera > Cerambycidae > Rhamnusium > Rhamnusium bicolor. The sequence goes on from JANEYF010000904.1 coordinate 1,696,883, forward strand.
TAACGTCCATGCTCAGAACCAGCCAGACATCACCCTGTACACTTAAAACAAAGGTAAACATTTTTTTTAGTTTAAGACCTATTAGATGAAATTATTCTCTTGTAATAATGAGTACATACGTACTACTATAACTATTTAACTATCTATTTATCATTAATGAACATTTTCCGTATAATACTTCCTATTTTATTTTTACCTGGCTATTTCACAAGAGCCCGGCACCGATTCCAAATTAAGTATAATAATAGCTGGTTGTCAAAGTTCAGGTTGGCATGACTGTGATTATAGTGGTTGTTCTGACGTTGGCACGTGTTCATGCTAACTTACTTGATCTAAAATTACTTAAAACGGAAGTTAACCTCAGCTTAACGTGAGTTTCCCCATTTGAGATTGCATGCCTTCGTATTACAGTTATTAGTTCAATTCCCTTTTAAAAATTACAAGGCAAGGATGATATTTGTAATCATTCTAATCGCATCTAGTTATTTGCAATTTTGCCTTGATGGATTTAATTTCTACAACACACAAAAGACACTTCTTAAAAAGTGATCTTGTATCATTTAAACAAAGTGAAAATAGGTAATCAAAATACAAGTGTGTAAAAGTGAAACACAAGCAATATCTACTACTTTGTCTATTTCAATGTTTCAATCTGTTTTTTTTAGTATTACTGTTTCTGTTAATTGTATACCGGATGTAATAGGATCATGGTAAACCTTCCTTTTCTCCTTTATTCATATGTCGTATTAAAATCTGCGATAAATACAAACAAAATTACAGCTAAAAGAAAATAAGAAATATACAATTTTGTTCTAATTACCTTATTATACATAAGGTGGCTTTGGCATACAAAAAATGAACACAAAACATTACAACAGTTGTTCAAAATGCTGTCCATTAACGTCAATGCACGTCTAAACTCGCATAGCAGTTTCTCGAACAACATTTGCCAATTGCTGGGCCGTTATGTTATTAATTGCGCGTTTTACTCGTAGCTCCAGGTCTTCACGGGTTGTAACGATGGTTGCGTAGATAATATTTTTTAAATGACCCCCAAACAAAGAAATCAAGGGGTGTTAAATCAGGTGACCTTGGGGGCCACCTCACAGGACCATTCGTCGAATCTCCGTTGAAGGTAATCAATTACTAACCTTGTATTATGAGGAGGAACGCCATATTATTGGAAATACATTCCCTGTCGTAAATGGAAAGGTAATTCAGCTAAACTGCCCTCAGTTTCATTTTGCAGAAATCCCAAGGATCTGGCACCAGTCGGGGTCTTTCAAATATTATTGGACCAATGATTCTACTACCGATTATTCCAAGCCAAACATTGAAACCGAACCGCACTTGTAAGTTACCCTCTCGTAATAAATTTTGACTTTTTTTGTGACCAATATTTTGTATTTTGTCGGTTAAATAATCCCAAATTTGTAAATCTAGACTCGTCCGAAAATGAAATCATTTCCAAAAAATCATTGTTTGGCTGCACGTTATTCTGCAAAATCCAATTGCAATATTCCATCCTACGTTCGTAATCATTTTCGTACAAGTGCTGGTGCAATTGGTATTTAAAAGATTTATAGTGGTATTTGTGCAAAATTCGGCTTACTGTTTGGTGACTGATTTCCAAATCAAACCCAATTTGCCTTAAAGAAACAGTCTTATCAATTTCTACTCGAGCCAAAACATTAATTTCCGTTCCTTCGTCAAGAATGAAATTTTCTTCGGGATCATTGTTGGGCTCACTTCGGAATTGATTTTCAAGATGATTAAAATAATTTCTCCCTGGATATTGTCTATCAGGATATCGTTCGGCATAAAGGTGTCTAGCCGCAACGGCATTTTTTCTATATTCCCCATAAATAATTAACATGTCCACTTTTTCGTCTCGTGTATAAATTTGCGGCATTTTGAACACAATTAACAAGAATTTTAAACAATTTTCAAAGACAATAAAAACACCGGTAAACCAACAAATGTTTGACAATCTAAATATTTCATTGTTTTCAAAGCCACCTTAGTTAGTTACTTCTTAACATTTAATTAGAACAAAATTGTATTTTCTTATTTTCTTTTGGCTGTAATTTTGTTTGCATTTATCGCACATTTTAATACGACATATGAATAAATTCCTTATTAATAGTACTAATAAATGGTACCACGGTACCAATATGGTTCCATTTGAAAAAATTTAGTTTTTCCCCAAAAACCATTTTGATGAACTTTATTTGCTCATAAATCACGTAATTCAATATTTTTGTCGGGACTTCGATTTTTCTAGCATTACACGGGTCATTTAGAATAAATCAGAACCATCATGGCACACTTAAATGGAAAACTAAAAATTATATTATAAAAAATATTAAAAAATGGAGGTCATATCGAGCATTTGCGGTAACTAGTGTTTGACATCAGAAATCCCATTATGTAAGCAACTAGATTCCATTTACTTTTTGTTATTAATTTGATTTCTTAAGAATATATAACAAGTTGAAATATATCCCTTACTTTATAATTGCCCGTTATCATTCCTGCCCATAATGTTTTATAAATGTGTAAAAAAATTCATTTTACATGAACTTTATTTAATTACTTAGAAAATATATTTTTTTGGCTTGATATAGTAGACATGATTTATAATCTTTCACCAAGAATATATTTTCATAATTCATTGATTCGTCCAAAAATACAATAATATTTTTTGATTTATTTTCCTAGAAATAGTACCTTTTTTCTTCTTTCCTTCATTAAGTCAGTTCTGGTAGTATCACATTCACAAATTTAATGTGTCACCTAAAATGTTGTTGAAAACCTTAATTGTCAAATTTTGGAATTCTTCTATTAGTAATTACTAATTAGTAAAAATGTTGATATACCGTTAACAATAATTATCATAACATAACCATTATTACGAGCTATAAAAAATAGTTGTTGAATTAAATAAAACCACACGGAATTTCTTCTGAAAGCCGATCTAAAGAAATAGTGCATGTAAAAGAAAGGAAAACAAACACAGGCTGTAATATATAATATCTCTCTCGACCTGATAGTGATACTGATGATAACTCTTGAAAAACCCCACTGTATGTTTAATTTTTAAGAGTCGTGCAACGTCAAATGTGATTCGTTTTGCTATAATTTCGTAAGATTAATGGAGGTTTCAAACATATGCGTTGTCGACCAGAGTATGTAAAAATTATGAATTGGTTTGAAAATACATAATGACTTTATGTGGCCGTCTGCACATATGCGTACACTGTGGGCCCTTGATTTCTACTAATTATGTGTTAATTATGAGCGAGAGGAAGCTTTAATGGTCCATTCATTCCTGGAGAGAAAGACGCTCATTAAAAATTTTGCATGTCTGTTACAGGGTTTTCATAAACAGCTGATATCTTCATTTTATCTGTGACGAGAACAATTTGTATAGTATACTACATGACTGAAGTTAATTCGCTTTGTAATAACCGATGGCTTATTTTCCTTTTATAGCATGACGTTGTTTGGTTTATAATATACAGAATAATTCAAATAGCCCAACAACAACGAATCGTCAATTGTCTATAAAATTGAGACAGTGCTTTTAAATATGTTGGACAAACGAGATTGTCAATTAAAATCAGACGTAAGGATCATATTGTTCATCTCAAACAGGGAAGTGGAATGTTGCTCAGTATACGTAGCCAAGCAGGTTGTTTGATTGAAAGTACACAATTATTGGTAACTTCTGTTGAATTTAAGATATGTTACTGTAGAAAACCACGTGTTAGCATCTGTAGACATTTAATGAAGACTATCAAAATAAGCGTAACAAATTGCATTCATGTGATAATAAAACTTGCAAATAAGTGACAATACAATGCCGACCTTTGTTAGTATAGAACAGTATATCAATGAATTTAACAACTTTTCACATTATATTATAGTATTGATGCTACATGTAAATTAATTGTAAATATTATTATAGAATTAAGAGTATTTCGGCATGACTATGGGATCTCCCTTATCTCCAGTTATAAGTAATTTGTTATAAGTTTTTTGAAGATAAGTAGGTATGTTAAAAATTATATTAATACATCGAAAATATGGTGGAGATATGTGGATGACATATTTTCAATACAGGCTCGTAGGACAGATGAATTAAGTAATTTTTGAAATTTTATTAACGATAAAGAATTGACAATTAAATTCAATCTAGGTATTGAAGATTGTAACAAATTGTCTTCTTTGGATGTATAGTCACCAAAACAAATAATAGTTTTAAAACAAATGAGGTACATTCACCGCTGCGGTGAAGATGCCATATAGATTTTCAGAAGACGGACAAAGTACATCGGATCGGTTTCAGAATGATTTGTTATTCGATGCCTGCAATCGTTGTTAAAATTGCCTAAGACGCGTTCGGGAATGATCGCAGCGGTCCGGGAATGCTCGAAATTGCTTCCTTATGTTCGGTTTTATTGAAAATGATACCCCACATGCCTCGCTTGACCTCGGGTATCTTCGGGTAACTTCGGAAAGGTTCGGGTCCAGTTCGGGTTTTGAGATAAAAACAATAACCTGGGTGGCTGTTAGCAACCTTGAAACTTGCTTGCACTTTTTAATTTCTTAAAACGCTATTGAAAGTGCTTATAACGCCTTCGAGAATGATCGGAGCTGTTCATGATCAGTCCGAGTGATTCCAATCGATTCCGTGGGTCCGATTACTTCGAAAGCGATACCCCACAAGCCTGGATCGCGTAAGGGTAACTTCGGGTGACTTCGGATATCTTCGGACCGAGTTCTGTTTTTTCGGTTAAAATAACAGCCTGGGTACGTGTCAACTCCCTCGAAAATTGAATTTGTTTTTCGGTTCCAGCAATCGTTGTTAAACTTGCCTTAAATGCATTCGGGAATGATCGGAGCAGTTCGGAAATGCTCGGAATCGGTTCCTCATGTTCGGTTTTATTAAAAATGATACCCCGCAAGCCTTCGGGTATCTTCGGGTGACTTCGGAAAGGTTCGGGTCCAGTTCGTGTTTTGCGGTTAAATCTGTAGCCTCGGTGGCTGTTAACACCCTTGAAACTTGTTTGCCCTTTTTAATTTCTTAAAACGCTATTAAAAGTGCTTATAACGCCTTTGGGAATGATCGGAGCGGTTCGTGAATAGTCGGAATCGGTTCCTTGTGATCAATTTTATTGAGTCTTATGCTAATATGCCTATATTTGTACCAATTCGGTCAATACTTGGGGCATTTATTGCATTTCCAAAAAAAAAATCAAATTAACTTCAATTAATTTTTTTGCCCCACTTCCCGTTTTCGGAACCGGCTTAAAATCAACACGCATATGTAGACTGTAAAGGTCTACCCCTGTTACAAATTTCAAGTCGATCGGTCAATATTTTGAACAGATATCGCATTTAAAAAAAAAGAGAAAAATAATTTGGCTTTTAGGCCGTTTTGCCCCACTTCGCGTTTTGGGAACAGGCTCCAAAACAATAGGCATATGTAGCCCTTAGAGGTCTACACCTGTTCAAAATTTGAAGTCGATCGGTTAATATTTAGGACAGTTATCGCATTTCAAAGGAAGATAAAAAAATTGGTTGTTAGGCCGTTTTTGCCTCACTTGCCGTTTTCGGAACCGGCTCAAAATCAATAGGCATATGTAGACCATGGAGGTCTACCTCTGGTAAAAATTTGAAATCGATCGGTCAATATTTGGGACAGTTATCGCATTTCAAAGAAAAGTTTCCGGACTACCGGAGTTCCGGACTACCGGACTTCCGGACTTCCGGAGTTCCGGACAGACGGAAAGTTTCTGGAAATCTCGAGATTCGGATAGATCCCAAATTTGAGGTCGATCCGATCAGCCGTTCTCGAGATACGAGGGCCCAAAGTCGCCGAGCATAAATGTATATATAGATTTTTTTTTGAAAATCTTTATAACAAGTGTATATAAAAAAATACTGATACAAATAGGTACCTAAAGTTTAATGCTAATCACCATGTAAATAATAAAAAGGGTGTTGTTGAATGTATATACGGTAGATCCAAATCATATTTATTTAATGTATATGAATATACAATATCCGCCACAAAGAAACTATAAACAATATTTCTCAGTGTTTACTAAAAACTACTTTTAATAAGTATATCTACACACGTATACAAATTATGTGCACATTTAAGTTATTTTTAAAAGTCTTGCCAAAATGTATCTTTCATATATCTTGTTGACCAGAAATATTCTTATCTATATTTCAATTGTTTATGGACGATTGGGATACTTATTGTCTTTTTTGCGTACTTTGATAAATGGTTTTCCAAAAAGATGTTGTGCTAAGAGTAGACCATTAACATATTTTTAAGCTAAATAATTTATTAATTTAGTTGTATAATAATAGTAATTTTTCGAAGGTAGGTAGTCAAGCTGACCTCAAAGGACGGACTAGGTCCCACCCAAAGAACCTTTATGTTTAGCCTGCAACAATGAGCAAAAGCTTTGTCATTTCTAATTAACGAGCAAGTAAAATAGACCAATCTCAAAGGTAGAATAATTCAATGAGTTCAATTATTACTTAATTTTGTCTTAATAACTTTTTTAAAGTCATACCTACTTTAAACTTGATACTTAGGTCATAAAGTACTTCTTACCCATAAAATATCTTATAAATCCACTGGTATTATAAGTAGCTGAGGCGAGTTAAAATTTACCCAAAATTTATTTCAAAAATGACTTCACACTTCATAGACATATTAAATTAATTTTATTACCAAATGACCCTGTACTTTACTTAAAAAACGTATTCAAATTTATTTTGCAAGGTTAAAAATACCTGTTTTCCATTTCAAAAATTACTTCTTAGTCATATGTCCTTGAACATATTCTAAATTACTTAATTTTGCTCTTTTAAAACACAGTAAAAGTTGTAGAAAAATTTTAAATAATGCTTGGAAAAATTGGTACTTTCAAATAACCATTAGGTTTGACCCATTTGAAATAATGATAATATACATAGTCGAAGTTACCACTGAAAATTTACCAAGAATGGTAATAGTCTTCTTTAATCTTCAAAGTCAAAATTAGCACAAACTTGTAAAATTACTATTCTACTACTCGTCAAGTGAGGCCAATGTAACTTTAATATTCTGTCTGTCATATGGGTATAAAATGTCAAATTCAAGAGGAAACTCCGAAGAAAATAGTAATTATATAGGAAATAATTCATTTATGTCTTAAATATGTCATAGTAATGTAATAATGGATTTACTGATGAATTTCAGTTAAATAATATCCCATAAGATGATCTGATCAAACTTCTGAAGATATGTTGGATGAACTTATATTCTGGTCACTGTGACATAAATTAACATTAGTCCTAAGTGTAAAAAATATAATTGCTAAATGCCCTATTTTATAATTTACTTTAAGGCCTAATTTTCTTCAATTAGGAAAAGAGATCTCAAAGATTCGTTATATCGCCTTCGATATAAGTAAATTTGTTCTATAAGTTCATAATTGAGGAATATGATACTTTCAAGATGAAAATGTAAAAGACTCCATGTTCATTTAAGAAATTTATGTCCAAATCATAATTCTAACATATCAGCAAGACGAATTGACGTAATTTTGACAATAATTGTTAGTTGGGTTATCACTTAAATTAAATAATTCGGCTGATGAATTTATTAATTTTTTAATAAATTGGTGAATGCTGTTATGGATGGGGCGCTTTTTTCCAGGGATTTATTCAGGGGCGTGCGGTGAGTTTTGATACAGGGGAAGCAGTTTGTGATATAGGGTGATGGGTAGTGCGAAGCTACAAGCGAAACCGGGCAAAAATTTTTTAAGAAAAGAGGCGCGGCTTCCGGTTACTCATTTTAAAGCAAATGTCGAAAGCCGCAAAGTTATGATATCTAGAAAAAAGTACACTTGTAGGACCGCCACTCCTCAATAAACATAAAACATAAAAACACCACAAAAATTAGATAACCCCCGATTCCAAAGCCGAAGCTGCACGGGCGAAGGTTACACTTATGAAAAAGACGCAGACAGACAACCATACCCACCAACATTGCCAGTGCCTGTAGCGGGGATCGAACCCGCAACGAAATAGAGAGTTTGTTCAGTCATACTTGCCATCGTGCACTTTCTAGCCAACTATAAATCGAGCCGGCTAGTTAAGTAGTTAACATGCACATACCTACCTATTTACAAATTTTCACAACTCGTTAATCACTGATTAGCACTGTACATTTCAATATTAAAGTACCTATAGCATGATTTAACTTTCGTTTTTTAAAAGTTTTAAATCAGGTGTTGGTCTCCCGTTTCTAATAATATCCAGTTTATCTTGAAACGAATATGTTGAAAATCCCTTTTTCAACAAATTGCACACCACACAAACGCAAATAATATTTTCCACAGTGTTAGGACCAGCTTCTATATGGAATAAGTAATTCTAAAACTGCTTATACGCGCACTAATGTTCAACGTTTTAAAAATCACTTGTCGCCGCACCACAGGTTTAGAAACACCAAAAAAGTTTTTACAAATATAGCACCAAAGCTGAGAATAATACTAGGAAGATTAATATTAAGTATAATATTAAAATGGATATTAAAATCTATAAAACAAGACGCATTACTATGCTATATGGCTCAGATATCAAGATTATGAAATGGGGATGGGATGCATTTCAAGAAGTTGCTTATATCGAAGTCGCGCGAGGTCGTGTTGGCTCGATTAATCGAGTTCGTCATCGTTACGGTTTTAGCGTGCAACATTATCTCAGCTGTTGAAATGCAGGGCCGTGTCTATTAAAATTGGGTAAAAGTAAATTTTAATGATTAATATATGTGATAAATAATAATTAGGTTCTAATTATATGTTTTTTTTTAATAATCCCAAGAGAAGCACTGTTTCCCTTGCTTCCATGGACCGACCGCCCCTGGATTTATTAATGATTTAATGACTGATATACTCAAAATAAATCAAGAAGTCATACGGGTTCGTGGATGTGTCACAAAATATTGACTCTTGTTTTATTATTGTAATTTCCAGCGAAACCGGAAGTGCATAGAAATTGAGAATACTGTATTTCAATGCAATTTTATGTGCATAGCAAATTTCATCAATTTATTTCTATAAACAATGAAAATAGAGGGGGTGATCCACTTTTCCTTTACACCCTGTAAATTTATTTTTAGTAGATAAATGTTTTTTTCTCTGTCTGAGTTTTTGCTTCGATTAAGTTGTTAGTTTTTATCTTTTATCATTACTGATTATTTTTGTACCATTTGTAATAATTGTCCTTAAACAAAATAAATTAATTTGAATTTGAATTTGCTGGTGTCATAAACTTTATTTTAATTTTTTCGATTTCGAAATTTCAAGGTGTCCCGTTTCTATGTTTGACCACATTATTTTTATATAAAGTTTTATAACAGTTTTTTCGAGAAGCAATCAAACTTGCGCATAATATTAATTCAGTCTCTGTATTTATCGATTTTTTTAAATATATTTTACGTTTTCATAGGTCTTACAATTCTTCTCAATCTCAATCATTCAAAAATTATTCCAATTTGTCACATTTATATTCGTAATAAAACAACAATACCCGTGTAAATAACATAAAACTCCTCGCGCACCATTATAAATCGCCATTGTTTTCATAATATATTAACTTCAAACATTTCAAAAAAAATTAATGATCTGTTAAATTTTTTCTATAAAAAATATGCCGCCTCTATCCCTCGAAACTACCTGTGGCCGAAAAGAAAAGCACCATCACCTTTCTAATTACCATACTAATTAAGTTCATTCCAAAACACCATAAACTCGGATGAAAAAACAAAACACAGCCGAACATTTTGACTACTGCTCATAAAAATCAGCTAAGGCTGTGAAACTCTTTGGTAAAAACTGACCGAGCGGGTCACAATCTGAACAGCGTCGGTTATTTTCTGTACGGTCTTCATTTTTCATCTGTCCATGGCCCATATGATGTATTACCCTTGTTTCACTGGGCCATGCTCCCTTGATTTTTGCGGCGGGTTAGACTTTAGATGAGTTTTTGCGGTATTCGGAATTATTTTAATGGTACGTAACTAATCCGTAATTGATAAGTATATGCTAAAATTCATTAATGTGTGTAATTACTCGAGCACGTGATAAAAGTAATTTGTCAGAATTCAGGATGTGTTATTAAGAGTAGAAATGATGAATGCCAATATTGATAATTACGTCGGTAATGCGTTTTTTTCGTGCAAAGTACAATACGAGGTTATCTCCAAGTAATTAAATGGAAATAAACTATTTACAATAAGGATGTAACAAGGTGTTTGTGTGAGAAATGTGATAGGTAATAGCAAATGAATTTAAACAATCGTATCAATTAATGAGGCTCGTGTGTACACGTTCTATTGTAAACAAGGGTTCAGTAGTTCTACACTGAGCGCAAAGGCAAAATAAGTACCTACAAAAATGATGGTGAACACTGAATGAAATAAAACAACTGATTTATAATTTTGATATTTTTTTTATTTATACCGTGTGGCTATTAAAAAACGAATCATGTTTGAAGCTCTATAACTCCGGAATACATTGAGATATCGATTTGAAATTTTTTTCTCTTACAGACAGACGGTGGAAAGGTATTCCTAGCAAATTTCATAGGTGTACGATTTAGAGATCATTGCAACTTGTTGTAAAGGGAGTAGAAAGGGAGATCAACTATTACCAATCTGTTCTGTATCACGCAGTATTTAGCGAGTTCTTTAGATGCCGGGCTTCAGGCAGATGTCATTTATACGTATTTCTCAAAAGCATTCGACAGACTGGATCACAGTATTTTATTAATAGTTGCAGAGTTATATTTTTTTAATTGGCACCCCATTTTGCTTATTTAAAGTACGCCTCAGAGTGTTTAAGTCCAAGTTTTAAAAACGTGCGTTTTAAAGTTACCATGGCAACATCAACAACCCGAGAAACGTGAAGTCAAAATGTCAACTTTTTAATTATTGATGTGACATGAGTACCTTGTAACTCAAATAAAATATGACTAACAAATGTTTCAAAAGCTTTATTCAAACATTTAACAATTTTGATTATTTAAATGAATGTGAAAAGTACAGTTGGTACTGTTTGAAATAGTAATACTTCGGTTTTTTAAATCAGAGGAAATTTTGCTCAAATTAATACTGCTAACATTCTCGGAAGTCATTGAGGTTGCACTTCCATTAATGGCACTCCCAATAATGTTTGAAACATTCTCCTTATTGCTAATACTCTCTTCAACGTAACCAGTTGCCACAGCTGCCGATTTCCATCCTACTTGTCGTTGGATTTGATCTATTGTCATGCCACTATTCGCCATAATGATAGCGGACGTACGTCGAAACGCATGTCCCGTGTATTTCTCAGGATCGTCCAATTTAAGATAACGTGCAATTTGCAAGGGACATGATCCAAATGTATTACCACTTGATTGGTGCACTTCCCCTTATCATACTGTAAGAAAACTCGGTTTGTACTTACATTTTGGGGGCGCAATGATAAATACTGCTTCACCAATCGCACATAACTAATTGCATCACTGTCGGCAACAGTAAAACATCGAGCCTTTACTGTCTTAGATGGTCGGATAGTAATAAGCAATACGCTTCCTTCTTCCTTGATGTCATGTAAGCGTAAATCGCACAATTCACATCTTCTACAAGAGCCAAAGATACCGCAAATTGCTACCACTTTCAAAAATAAATATTTAATGTCCGGTGCATCTGTGAAAAACTTCCGCAAATCGTCTTCCTTGAATACATATGCCTTCTTGGCTACGTCATTCTTGCTAATGGCCTTCATGAATGCGTGCACTTTCACAAATGATTTTAAATCAACCCCATTGTTGATCTTCAACATACTTTGCAATTTCGAATGGATAGCCCACATAGTCGACGCCTTGTACTGTTCCGACATTTTCTGAAGGTAAGCAAGCACAACTCGTTCATCTGTATCTGTTACCTTTTGCTCTTCCATCCATTTGATGAACTTGTCGTATTCTTTTTTATAAGCGTCTTCAGATTTTTGCGGTATTAACCGCGATTCTGCTGTTCTATTTAAGTAATCAATGTTAGAACTCATTTTAAAGCAATATACAACCAGTATCAACTGTGTAGTGATAACAATTAATCATATATGAAAGATTGCAAATTAATTTTGTTTTTTTGATTTCCATGACAATGAAAAGTATCCTGATGTCACATCACGAATTCAACCATTTTACATTTTTAGTTCTTACTTCCATTTTTGGTAGTAATAATACCAGTATTTATGATTTCAAAGTGTACCAATAAAAAAATAGTGTAAGGTATTCGTGGATAACTGGTCTTTAAAACACTTGCTCTATTTCGAGCTCGAAAAATTGCGCGTGTTTTAAAGACCTTAATATCCACTGATACTTTAATATACTATTTTCTACAGTTGTGAAGTTTTTTCCCTTAAAGTCTTTCCAATATTTTAAATTTGCCGCCTGTCAGATTTTATTTAAAATAATAAAGATCAAGTACTGCTCAAACGGTTGTCATGACTAACAAACAAAACAAATCGTTTTCCTAAACTGACGCGTTCTGTCTTGTATCTAGTGCTTTTGAGGAAGTGATGAATTCCGACGAAGATATTCCTGCAGAAATTGTTGCAGCCGCTGAAAGTGTGAGTTCCGATCTCCTTCCACTTGAATCGGAAGAACATTATAAGAGGGGAAAACTTCTTTTCGTAAACTGGTACCGTCAAAAGAAGGTGAATGTTTATACGGAAGTGGTCCTACTCGCCGAAAAGGCTAAAACGTTGAAATTTTCCACGATGTGGTCAATTTACTCAATGCGCAGAAGCACTCTGTCATTGGAAAAAAATGTAGATATTTAGAAGTTTCCAAGACTAATTACCCTTTTAAAAAGAGAATCTGTAGGATACCAGAGACCAATTTAATGCTTTTTTACTTAACACTCCTGATGACACATTTTTACTTCTAAAGGTAATACAAATTTCAGATTTTTTCAGTCTGTTGTATTAAGACATTATTTTAGGTAGTACTGATTATTGGAGTGGCTGGTGCCCTCAGAATGAAGGAGTTGATAAATATTACCATAGATGACATTCAGGAAAATGGAGAATTTTTGCTCATAATCATTCCAGATTCTAAAACTCATAAATCAAGAACGTTTTCGGTTACAAAAGGAGATAATTGGTTGGATTTTTATCGTCGATATGTTCAACTTAGACCTGCATCCATATGACATAAATGATTCCTCATTCAATACAAACATGGAAAGTGTACAGTTCAAGTAGTAGTGATAAACACGTTTGGACATGTGTCAAAAAAAATTACAGAATATTTAAAACTTCCTAAACCTGAAAGTTTTACTGGGCACTTCTTTCGTCGAACGTCAGCGACTCTTTTGGTTGAGCTGGAGCGAATCTTACCGGTTTGAAAAGACACGGTGGGTGGCGTTCTGCAACAACGGCAAAAGCATATATAGAAGATAGTGTTAACAACAAAATAAGTGTCTTCAAGAAAATAATGGGCGACAACGAAAATGTCATAGGAATTGGTCCAGATGTAAATATTTCTAGTATTTCTAAGAATGTAAATGTTTCAGTTTTTCCAAGCATTAACTTAAGTAAATGCAATTCCTGTACATTTATAGAATTTAATTGTTATTACTAGTTAAATAATATAATTCTTTAAGGTAAACACATTCTTTTATTCCGGTGTGTGAAGATGTAATCGAGGCGTGTGGCAAATTCTTTGCCGCACGGCATGCGCAAAGTGACATTTTCCGCAGTCATTTTGGAGTTACAAAATTTGAATTTCAACACAATTGTAGGAAAAGTATATTTTTTAAGAATAATAAGCAACTGTTTAAATATGTCTACAAAAATCCTACTTTATAAAAGTTTTATTAATCCACACATTGATTTTTTGCTCAACAATATTATTTAAGCTGAACCAAAATGAAATATATAAACTCCAAGTTATACAAAACAAAGCTAAATTATGCAGCTACGGACACGTGTCCGTAGCTGCATAATTGTTTTTTTTATTAGTAAATCTCTACTTTTCGTGAAATTAAGTAAAACAGTGTTTTCGGTGTTTACTATTAAATATGAGTGTTATACAAATTATATTAAAACTGAAAGATGGACATAAGTTGGGTTATGAAGACCGAGTGAAATTCAAAGGTGGTGGCCGTGCAAAACCTAATATGACGATAAAGCAAACAACTCTTGATAATAAAAAAGAAGTTAATAGGTATTTTTAATTAAAAAAAGTTATCCTTCAGCAAATTTTATTCATTGTTACGCTCATCAACTAAATTTAATTTTACAAAAAGCATCAAGTCAGCATAGAGACTGTTTATACATATCGAACAGAATTATTAGGTTGTTTAGAAAAAAATCATTGATAATGATTCAGAAAACAACACTCTAAACCAAGCTATTGGTTTAAAAAACTACTTACAAAATGAACATTTTCTTTACTGGTTAAATTTTTTCATTTAGTTATGCCTCATTGTGATATATTGTTCAATCAATTACAAAAATGTAATATCGATGTCATAACAGTAAATAAGTGTATTGGCGTTTTTAACAGTAAAATTGAAGACATCAGAAATAAAATTTTGAATAACTATTTGGAGGAGACATCCATGCAGTCTGCCCAGAGATGTAAAACGGAAGAATCAAAAAGGAGAATTTCATTAGAAGTTTGTGATATAATTACATCTGAGATCAAAAACAGATTTGGCTTCAGTAATCCTTTAGCAGTGTCTCAGTTATTTCACGTAGATCGATTTAAAGATTATAAAAAAAGCTTTCCTCAAGATGTGTTTAAAATAGTTAAAACGGAGTATCCAGTCATAAATCATTTGAAACTTAAAACTGAATTATAAGTCTTATATAGCCGAGAAGATTTTTCCAATAGTGAAGGTGCAGTTGCTTTATTACAGATTTTAATAACAATAATTTGTGCAATACTTTTTCTGAAAATGTCAACCTGTTAAAAATCTTGTGTACTCTCCCCTATGACTACCGTCGAAAGTGAACGTTGTTTTTCCACCTTAAAAAGAATAAAGACATTTTTAAGAAATACCATGGGTCAGGAAAGATTATCTTCTTTAGCTATGTTTACCATAGAAAGGGTATTAATAAAGAAGATAAAATACTTTAATGAAAAAGTAATTGACCACTTTGCATCTCAAAAAGACCGGAGGATCGACTTGGAATTTAAATCACTTTAAAAGGTAGGTAATACAGTAAACTTTTCTAATTGACCTCCCTATCTCTTGACCGACGAACCGCCATTGTTGTGGACCTCAAAAAATCCGTCGAATTGGGACATACCCCTCAAGGTGGCA
Organism: Rhamnusium bicolor; assembly: GCA_029963845.1. Taxonomy (NCBI): domain Eukaryota; kingdom Metazoa; phylum Arthropoda; class Insecta; order Coleoptera; family Cerambycidae; genus Rhamnusium; species Rhamnusium bicolor. The sequence goes on from JANEYF010000904.1 coordinate 1,712,277, forward strand.
ACACTGATTCGTTTTTTAATAGCAACTCGGTATAAATAAAAAAATTCCCGTTTTATGGTTCAATCGGTATATATTGTACAAGTTACCTCATGTACTTACACAATAAAAGTTTCCAAGTCCGACTGGCTGGTTATACACTATTTTGGTGTAGATGGATATAGACCATTTTTGCTGTCAATTTATATGATGTGTGTTTCTTAATTTGGTGTAAAATTCTACACCAAAAATAATTACAATTTTCTTTATTTAGTTTTGTTATCTACATACCTCCAAGGTGATTTACAGAAATGTCTTACTGAATATAAAGAATATAAAGTACTATAAATGCTAATGACTTGTTTTATTTTAAATAGAACCAAGCGCATAATTTAGAAGTTGTAGGAAAGCCGGTTAAAGATAAATACGTACGTACAGTTTTTAAAACATATCACTAAAATACCTATGAAAATCAATAATTATTACGCCATCTATTTTAACAAGCACAAGCGCATAAATTTGCATAATTTTCATGTGCTCGTGGTGTAACAATGCACGTGAAACTCCCACATCGAATAGAAGCAATTTTTAATCATTAAAAAGTGATTTAATCGACGGTTGCTCGAATTCGACACACCAACCCCGAGCCTTGATGACCCTGATGGCAAACTGCGCACTCTTAATGCCCCTAAATAATTTTAATGCAGAACGAACCTCGGAACATTATACAGGCACCGTGCGAAATACAGCTTCATCAGGGTTTTTTGAAACCTTGTCGTATATATCGTGTCCCATTTTGTCAAGTAAACATAGAAAAATTGCAAGTAACCCACAGTTGTAGGTAATTTTTTTTGAATTAGTAGTCCATGCATATGGAAAGCGGATATTGTTATATTTACAACTTTATTAATTCATTAAGGAAATTATTTATGTATTTAGCAGTGGCGGTTCGTGGGTCAAGAGATAGGGAGGTCAATTAGAAAAGTTTACTGTATTACCTACCTTTTAAAGTGATTTAAATTCCAAGTTGATCCTCCGGTCTTTTTGAAATGCAAAGTGGTCAATTACTTTTTCATTAAAGTCTTTTATCTTCTTTATTAATGCCCTTTCTATGTTAAGCATAGCTAAAGAAGATAACCTTTCCTGACCCATGGTATTTCTTAAAAATGTCTTTATTCTCTTTAAGATGGAAAAACAACGTTCACTTTCGACGGTAGTCATAGGGAGAGTACACAAGATTTTTAACAGTTCGACACTTTCAGAAAAAGTATTTCACAAATTATTGTTAATAGAAAGCTGTAACAAAGCAACTGCACCTTCACTATTGGAAAAATCTTCTTGGCTATATAATACTTCCAATTAAGTTTTTTTAAGTTTCAAATGATTTATGACTGGATACTCCGTTTTAACTAATTTAAACATATCTTGAGGAAAGCTCGTTTTATAATCTTTAAATCGATCTGCGTGAAATAACTGAGACACTGCTAAATGATTACTGAAGCCAAACCTGTTTTTGATCTCAGATGTAATTATATCACAAACTTTAACCAGTAAAGAAAATGTTCATTTTGTAAGTAGTTTTTTAAACCAATAGCTTGGTTTAGAGTGTTGTTTTCTGATTCATTATCAATGATTTTTTCTAAACAATCTAATAATTCTGTTCGATAGGTATAAACAGTCTCTATGCACTTTGTATTAAAATTCCATCGTGTTGGAGCCGGTTTAGGTAATCTCACCTTAACAACATTATCTAACACGGCTGTTCTTTCTGGCGATTTTCCAAAGAATGAAGAACAGCTATGTAAATTAGCAAAAAAAAATTTTTTGCTTTTATCCTGACTTGATGCTTTTTGTAAAATTAAATTTAGTTGATGAGTGTAACAATGAATAAAATTTGCTGAAGGATAAATTTTTTAAATTTTGTCATGTACACCTCCAAAAGCACCACTCATTACTGATGCTCCATCGTAACTTTGTGCTATCAATTTTTCAGGACTTTCATTAATTTTCAGACATTCTAACTCTTTTAAAATTACATCTGTCAAATGCTGCGATGTCGTTCCTTGAGGCTGAATAAATTTCCAAAATCTCTCACATACAACACCGTCTAAAACGTATCTAAGCACAAAACTACTTGTACTTTATTGGAACTATCTATTATTTTATTTAAAATATATCTATTTTTAGAAACGTTTTCGTTGTAAGCTTTTAAACTTTTTCTATAGGCACTGTCTAACTGCATTCTAATATTAACTGTACTAAGTGTTGCTAGACTACAACAGTTATTTTTTTTTAAATTTATTTTTCAGTTCTTTTAATAACATCTGTTGCACTTACCTTTATGTTTAATATAAAGATTTGTTACTAAATATTATAAAATGTTTCGAAGTATTTAAGAGTAATTTAAATTGTCCTATAATTGGGTGTTACCTTTTGGGCAAATAAAGCATATTATTATTTTTTTTTTCCGGTTTCCCGATGCCGGTCAGTCCTCCCGTGGCCTCCGACGCCTCACGGGAGTCGCGCCGGCGCATCAACTACAGCCACTCCCCACATCCCGCAGGGTTAGTGACTGTAGATACCAGAATCGTGTGCCCTAAGCAGACGGAGAGAACCCAGAATGACCGCCTTCTGCATTTGGCCTGCCAGCCATTCGGCTGATTTTTGGCAGGCCGGTATGATCTTCAGATCCGAGAGCAGCGTAGGCTTTATCCCTCCGAGTACACCGATTATAAGGACGACCATTTTGACCGAGTAGCCTGGGTACAGCACTTGGAGCTCGTACCGGAGATCGCGATATTTGGTCCGTTTCTCCTCCTCCTTCAAGGTGATGTTTTTCTCCGCAGGTGCCGAGAACTCGATGACATACATCACCTTGAGTTGATGGTCGAGGAGGACTATGTCAGGCTTGTTGGCTTGGATTAGCCTGACAGTGGGGAACAAGTAGTTCCAGTAAATCCGGCTTTTCTCGTTCTCGACAACGGACTCAATATCCCCGGGGACGTAAGGCAGCACTGGTGTCTGGTCTACCCCGTACGAGTGCCTTAGATGGTAGTATAGCACTCGTAAAGCCGCGTTATGTCGGTGGATGTAGGCCGAAATCGCATATATAGGGCATGCAGAGAGTAAGTGCATAAGCGATTCCGGCGCCTGATGGCAGGTCCTGCAGTTGATATCAGGAACCTCTACACGCCACATGCGGCTACGGTAGACCAAGGTGTTGATGACACCATCCTGGCAGGCCATAATGAATCCCTCGGTCTCCGACTTAAGCCCGGCTGACCTTAGAAAGGCGAATGTCAGCCTGGTCGATAAACCCAGTGTTTCTATGTTCTTATAGAAGACGCCATGCTGGGGTTTATCGACATGCTGCCGAAACAGATTTTCCGTTTCGGCAGCTCTGATTCGGGCTTTCAGACGATTTGGCTGAAGTTCGGTGACTGACTCAACATCAGCACCTCGCCGGCCTCCTCGCCCGATGTCAAATGCGAGACCGAGTTCATCTGCGGCTCTTTTTGCTGCCTTAAACAATCCTGCTCCCACTCCTACAGTTTCGTGATGTTTTACGAACCGCAAGAGGGGATCTGAGCTCCTGAGGATGTTACATGCCATACTCAGAACTACTCTGCCATGCGTACACTCCAGGCTCAAGAGTCCTCGGCCCCCCCGTTGACGTGGGAGGTACACACGAGGAACGGACGATCTTGGATGAATACTTCTGTGAATATTCATAATCTTGCGGGTATCTCTGTCTAATTGACGCAGCTCATCTACCCTCCACTTTACTACACGGAACGGCAAGCATATTAGTTGCAGACACCTTGTTCTTCCCCGAAAGTTCGGAAGACCAAATCTTTCGGAGGCGGTGTCTGTACTTACCGCGGAGATAATCTTTTATTTGTGATACATCCTGGATGTGCCTTTGTTGCACACCCAGATATGTATAGGTCTCTCCGGCATCCAGATGCCTTAGGATGCTTCCGTCTGCGAGCTGCGCATCTTCAGAGAATTCCCCGCATCGTCCTCTCTTGAGGTGGACGACTGCACATTTGTCCAACCCGAACTCCATACCAATTGTCCGCGTATATTCTTCGACCACCCTAAGAGCGTTTTGTAGTTCACGCTCTCCGGAGGCATAAAGTTTAAGGTCATCCATATAAAATAGATGGGTGACCTTATGCCTCCGGTCGCTGGGTGGCCCGCATTGATATCCGCGGGTTTGGCGGAGCCGAACAGACAACGGCAGCAGTGAGATGCAGAAGAGGAGAGGACTCAGGGAGTCACCCTGAAAAACTCCTCTCCTAAATGCCACCTGCCCTGTCGTCACCCGCTGTGCACCTGATGTTATGGTGAAGCGGGTCTTCCAGAGCGGCAGCAGCTGTTCTATGCATCTCACTAGTGGTGCTGGTACCGCAAGACATTCGAGCAAGTACAACAATAGCTCATGCGATGTTGTATCAAATGCCTTGCGGTAATCAATCCAGGCCAGATTCCGCTTGTATTGCACAGAATCCTGTGTAATACAGCGGTCTATCAGCAGGCTGTCTTTGCAACCTGCCATGCCCTTCTTGGTACCACGCTGTTCGTGTATCTGCTGGAAGACCGGATCAACAGACCTCAGCGTCCTAGCATACAAGATACGTGTAAATATCTTGTAGCAGGAGTTAAGGCAAGTGATCGGCCTATAATTCCTCGGGTCGGACAGATCCCCCCTTTTGGGGATAAGCACAGTACGTCCCTCGACGAACCAGTGCGGAATCTGCTGCCCCTCGTTCAACTATGAGTTGAAAACTCGTGCCAGACGGCGGTGAGTGGAAGGAAATTTCTTCCACCACCAGTTGTTAATGCCGTCTGGGCCCGGGGCAGCGAAGTTCTTGGTACCAACAAGTGCTTGTTGGACTTCCTCCGCACTGATTGCCGGGCACACTTCTTCTGGCTCTTCAAGATGTCTGTGACACAGGGCCTCGAAGTGTGCAATTGATGGAGTGTCGCTATTGAATGGACGCGTCGTCTCGTAGATTCCCTTCCAGACGGTTTCTACATCTTCTACAGTCGGCGGATTCTCGACAACACGCTGTGGCTCTTGAAAGAGGCGGGAAGGATTCGTACGGAACAAATTGTTTTGTTCCATACTCCTCACCCGCCTCTTCAATGTTTTCTTTATCGCCATGAGCGCTCGGATCCTATCTAGACAGAGCTGCTTGATGGTAAGCATCACTGTCAGATTTAGAGTATGATGTTGACGTCTTAATCCGGCAGCTATGCGCCGGATCCTGGGAGTAAAAACTCTACCAGTCGTCTTATATTCCACCACACTCTGGATCCGAGAAGCGTGTTGTCTGGCCGACTGTATTTTGCCCTCGATTTTTGTACACGCCGCTTGGCTTTCTCGACCCCGTGATTGGTTGACCTCTCACGGGGGACGAGTTGCTTCGCGGCGTTGTACACGGCACAATTGATTTGCCAGATGTCTACATCTTCCGGAATTTCCTCATCGATGACCGCGTCCATTCTAGCCAGGTCTTGTGGCTTTAGGTTAGCCCTGGTGTTAAGGCTAACCCTCGTCCTTAAGTCTACACCGGTGAACTCTAAAGGATGTTCCCCATCAGCTGGTAATTGCCGCGGTGGGACTGCGGCTGGCAGTTCTTCCAGCTGACGGGGTGCCCTTACGTAACCTGTTCTGAGCAGAAAGGATACTTGATCTCTCAGATGTTGTTGAGAGAAGGCGCGATGCTCTGGATGCATTTCGCACCAAAGTGCATGCAATCGCGCCATGTATCCCCTTCGCTCAGGTTCGCTACTCTCGCGGCAGGTCAGCAAGTCATCCCGAAGTTCCCTCGTCCACTTAAAGCGTCCGTGTACATTGCCAATTTCGTCGTTGTTGAGACTTTCCGGTGAGGCCCCTCCCGCCTGTCTCTGACCCCCATCCGCTTGGGGTCGATCGTGAGGAGCCCTTCTTCGAAGGTTATATGGAACCCGAAGTAGAAGGGGTACCAGGTGGTTAGCCTTGGTACCCTCCGGCCGACATTAGTCGGGCAGAGTTACCTCTGCCTGTCCAGGGTGCACCAACGTGGAGGTTGCCGGTCCTTTGCACCCTAAGCATATTATTATTATTATTATTATTATTATTATTTCAACAAAAAAAAATCATTACATCCAAGCAGTTGGAATAAAGTCAATAATAATACAGGCCACATAGAATTCTCAAAAAATTTTCTGATATACATGGCATTTCATTTAAAAAAAATTGTTACTTGACCCTTTAGAATCGTCTTGGCTCACCCTGTATATTCAAAAACAATTTAGGTTATAGACTTTTTTTGTCTAGTTTATTTAAGTTTTTAAATCCTGTTTCTAGCTATCAAAAAACTCGATATATCGAAGTCGGACGCACTATTGCCCCACCCTGTATAAAATTTCTTCAGTAGTTACTGTTTAAAATGTAAATGTAATATCGTTAATGATTTTATTTTATAGAATATTGTCATATTATTTGTTATGTGAAATTGGGCATAGAATCTATAAAATAGTGTTGATATTATCAGCATTACATAATTCTTCAGGAATATATTATCAATTATGATTCCCCATGATTTTAAGTTGGACCACATTTGTTTAATACTATTACTCCTAGTTACATTTAAGTGCGTATACTATCACTAATTTACAATCCTTAATTAAAATTATAATTTAGTTGTAACATGAACATTAGTAACACCTACCTATAACATATATTCCCCAAATTAATGCATCTGTTTAGTCCAATATACTGCAATTTTCATTAGAAAGTCATTATAGTACCTACACTTGTGTAATTTGTACTAAATGGGCTTCTGTCTATATTCCCTTGCGTCCTGCACAATTTATCATACGCAAATCATGACTAAGTAACAAAACAAATTGCATGTTTAATATACAATAACACCCTACACTAAGGCCCTTTTGAGTCCTTAAATAAAATAGTAATAGGCTAGCTGAACAATTTTTAATTATGACATGATTTAGTTTATGATTTTGTACATAGACATGTTCTGTCAAATACTATTATCTGTTGACAATAAACGGACCTCAGCAGTTTTTCCCACTGGTGTATTAATTACATCAAGTTATATTGGTATAGTAGTTAATAATACCCTAATACAATTAAGCTTTTCTCTATTTTTAATTAGATGCGTAGTAAAAATCTAGAGGAAGAAAATCTGGAGAAATAATCGGCCATTCACCATCTCATCTGCTAATCCAGCTCATATGTTTTTTTAAATTAGTTTCTAATTTGTTGTTCATAGACAAGAGTTGGGCCAACTCTCAAAGCAGGGGTTGAAAGTACTATGTTTACCTAAAGCCGACCTACTGAAGGCAGACAGTTGTTGGTTTACAGACGGCTCCAAAACCCCCGAGGAAACAGGAGCCGGAGTACATAGCTACAGACCAAGGGTGAGGATATTCTCAAGCCTAGGTACTCATGCAACTGTTTTTCAGGCTGAGGTTCATGCCATTGAACTGTGTGTACGAAGGCTGGAATATATGCATCTTACACGCAGATCAATAAAAATTTTCTCAGATAGCCAAGCAGCTATAAAAGCTCTTGGCTCCTACCGGTGTAACTCCAAAACGATATGGACTTGTCAGAAAGCTCTAAATCATTTGAGCAAAAACAACAAAGTGACTCTGGTCTGGATACCCGGCCACTCTGGTATGGAAGGTAACGAAATAGCGGACTCCTTAGCCAGAGAAGGAGCGGGATCACGATTCATCGGACCAGAACCAATACTTGGCATATCCTCAAGTACTGCCAAGATGGCTATCTCAACCTGGGCTGAAAGGCAAACTCTCCAGTATTGGCAAAAGTTACCAGGCTTAGTTCATTCGAAGGAGTTTATAAAATATCCTTTGAAATCAAGAGCTAAGAAAGTTTTAGAGTTAAACAGGGTAAACCTGAAAACTCTAACAGACCTATATACCGGGCACTGCCGACCAAAGTATCATCTGCATAAACTCGGCCTAGCGGAAAACGCCGAGTGCCGTCTATGCCTGGAGGATGATGAGAAGGTAGACCACATCTTATGCACCTGTCCGGCTGTGGAGAGGATCCGATTCTCAATATTTGGCAAAGAGCAACTGCTGCCAGAGGATCTGGACACATTCTCACCCAATAAAGTTATCAGTTTCATTAAGAGACTGAACTTATTGGGTGAAATATAATTAGGTGTGAGCCACAATAGGCCTGCTGATGGCCGCAGTGGAGGGTTTACTGAGACCCACTCACAACAAACCTAACCTAACTATATTTACATTAAAAATTATTGGTGACACCAGGAAGACTTGCGATATTTGTTCTGATAGTGCATTTGAAACTAGATGCAAGGTCGTAAGTAATTCACACATTTTTTCTTATAGTTATTTTTCGTATCAAAAAAAGTACCAAACTTGCACACCAATCGATATCATCTCGATCTCATATGGCCGCAACTTACAAAACGATTGTCAATATCAATATGTGTGATTTAAAATGAGAGTATACATTTGCTTCACATTTTGTATATTATACATCATACATTATTTGATAGCATATATAGTTTATTTCAAATTTATTTGCAACATAAAAAATGTCGGCTTCTTTGACAGCGGTAAAGGGATCAAAGAAGCCGACATATTTTATGTTACAAATAAGTTTGAAATAAACTGTAATTTCAGACATAGCACAGAGTTTAAAGAAATGAAGATAATGATAAATAATTTTTTATGAGTGATTTATTTAATGATTTTATCATAATCTCATTACCGTATATTTATATTCTGAAATATTAAAGAGTCTGTAGTGTAAAAAGAATAAAACCTTAAAACGAGCTTAATAAATTTTGGATGCGGATTCGCACTGGAAGCATTTTGTGCTAAATTCATTGCTGTGTGCCTATTGACGCGCATACGCGTTTACTTTCATAATTATGAATGTATTAGACTTGAATTAGAGGTAGAACGTACTTTATGTATTTAAATACCGTGTGTCCTAAATTCGATGCTCACCATTGGGATCTCGGAAACGATTTTATGCTGATTCAAAATCCGTTAAGAAATCATAGCTAACTGAAACCGTTTGTGAGGGTTTCCAAGAAAACAAAAATTTTGTAATTTCTCTTTTTGGCTGTAGTCAAATAATCCTTGATCAGACAGCTTTTAGACCTTTACATTATTAGGACACTTTTTGGAGACTAATATTTTGGTCTAGAAACGAATGCTCGATAGTTTTTTGTTTTCGAGATATCCGTGGTAACTTTTGTTTTTCTTATGGCAGCCAAATTGGATTTTTCGTTTTTCAGATTGCGTTTAAAAAGGGCTTTTACATGATGTATCACGTGATGGGGAAAAATTGTTCCTCAAGGGACTAATTTAAGAAAAGTTATCCATTGCTTAACAAAACAAAATAGTAGGCCATACTATTTTGTTTTGTTATTTTGATTTCATGGATATACCAAACACCAACCATTATAAAAAATAACAATAATATTAAGGTTACCAGTTTCGCATATTTAAATAATTTTAATTTTCTGTTAAAATACTGAACACAATTGATATGGAGAAAATTTTAATAACAGCAAATTAACATAATAGAAGAAATGATAGTAAAGAAGTAAGATTTAATAAAACTGTTCAATATGACCTCCATTTATCTGAATACATTTTTGGCATCTACGCCTAACTGAGCTGATTACTCTCCTAAGAGTATTGGCATTTATTGTGCCGAAAACATCCCTAACTCTGTTTTCCAAAATATCGATAGTTTCCTGGCCTTCATACTCATACACTTTATTTTACACCGTAGCGGGGAGGCCACAATACTGGTCCTCTAATTGATATTATGCGGTTACCAAAATGTTCTTGCCATATCTGTCTAACATTATTAGTATTATGTGCAGGACAGCCATCTTGTTGGAACCACAATTCGTTTATTTCTTGTTCTGTAAAAAGTTGTCTTATCTCGGGTAAAACTTGATTTTCTAGAAGTTCACGATATCCTTCTCCCGTTAAATTGTTGTGAAAAATGAATGGCCCACTTAAATGGCCAACTAAAAATAATAATTAAGGAAAGGGTTATAGGCAGATCATAGGAGTAGAATAGGAAAAGAAAATGTAATACCTATCATGCCGCACCAAACATTGAATCCAAACCTAGTTTGGAATCATCTTTGCGTAGTTACATGCGGATTATCTGTGGCCCAGTGGTGATAATTGTGCTTGTTAAAGACTCCACGATTTGTAAAACGACTTTCATTGGTTCATATGACTCTCGATTGAAAATCAAGTTCTTCACATTTATGATTTAACCAACGACACAATTCAAGTCTTCTACCAAAATCATTATTGTTTAAAGCTTCGACAATCGTAGATTTGTGCGGATGATATTTCCTTTGTTTTAATGCCTTCTGTACAATTGTCTTAGGAATATTTGTTTCGCCTGCAATTTGTCGCACTGATATGCGGGGATTATTGATAACAACTTCGAGAATATTATTTGTACGGTCAACATCGAATTTGGGAAACACGGTATATAAATAATAGTTCCCTCGATGCCAACGCGTCAATATTGTTATATTATGTGACATAATATAACATACCATGATATAATACAATTTTGCAGTATTGCAAAATTGGAATATTCGATAATTTGAGCATTGTGGACACTTACAGAGCAAGTCATTTATTTATTTATAATTATCTTCCTTATCTACACTAAATTATTTAGTTCCCAGGTCGCATATGTCATAAATATCTATAAACGCAACACGGAAAAAATAAAATAATCCTTACTTATGTACACTCATTTCCCTATAAACCATAAATCGTGATCTAGTCGACTTGTTCCCCATAACGCGTAGCACATTATTAAACAACCCTTGTTGCCCTGCGCCCTTGCATTCTGCCACTAATCTGACCCAAATGAAAACGAAAAACCTCCGCTTTAGCCCTTCGGGAGGACAATGCTGGCACGGAGAGGGTGACTACTCAATCGAGAAATAGAGTTAAGCAGATTTTGGTGAAAGATGATAAGGAACTTGTGTATTTTAATAGACAAATGTGTACTTACACTAGACGTGACAGGAAAAAATTGTGACACATTTGAAAATAAAGCAGCAATAAAATAAACAAATGTTATAAGGTTTTCAGTAGATATAACAAAGGCGACTATAATTACCAAATATAAACAAAGTAAAAAATACAAAATATCTCCTAAAACGTTATAAAAATCATACTAAATTTCAGAAAAATATCAAACCGTTTTCAATATTTTTGAAAAGGACCCATTTTTTCAAAATTCAAAAAATTCTTGAAAATTAGTCCGTTTAGGACGAATGTTTATATAAACTTTTGACTTAAAATCAGCCAAAGAATCTTCCTTCAAAATTCTTGCAAGCATTTGGTAAAGCTCTGTATATTCTTCCTATTTTTCCTACTTTGAAAAAGCTCACAGCATTCTTATGTTTAATTTTTTTTATCTTATTAATTTTCACTCACCCTCCCACATCTGCCATTAAATTACCCAATACCGCAATCTGATAAAAGAAGAAGAAGACGAGAAGAAGAAGAGGAAGAAGATTAAGAAGAAGAGGAAGAAGAAGATGAAGTAGTAGTAGAAGAAGAAATGTCTAATGTTTATTTTGTAAATCAGTTATTCATGCCTCTTATTTCGTACAATATATGTTTCCACTAATAGCATCGAATTATCATATCAATTCATTACTTTGAGTTTACATTTTACTTTAAAACTATAAAAGCAAGACGAGCTAGTCACAAAAGAAATCATGTTAAAAGTCATCATAAGTTATTCCGGTTTATGCTATCGTAAAATAGACATAATTTCCATTGTCACTTGACAGATATTGCTTTTAATGATTGAAAATTATGTGCAACTGTTAAATTAATTTGTTGAAAATATTGAAAATCTTGAAACATTACACGTTGCGGAATTAAGCCGTTGAACTGCCATTGTCGCTAACGTGCTATGGAAAAATTTTATATTTCACTATATAATAAAATAAATGGAAAATTCGTTATGGTGTCCGCATGTGTTTCTGTTTACGCTTATGGGATTTTCTACAGTAATATAGTCGGAACGGTAAATATAAAGTGAGGAATTCATCGGAATTTTACGGTGTTCCTCTCACTCATTTCACTACCTTCCGTGTTGCCGACTTCGTATGGTGGGTGAACACCGATTGCGCCATTGGTTATACTTCGAAATCAATCTGAAAACAGACCAGTTGGAAAAAAAGGCGGTTATTATGACAGGACAGTTAAAAGCAACATTGTCTTTTTGTAATGTATGAGTTATAATCGATTTAAAAGATGCGGACAAATATGAAAAAAAAACATGTACGGAAAGAGACGTTCTTCCTACGGAATAAACATAAGATTTCTCGGCGCAATTTGAGATCCCAAAATACGCTATTCTAGTGTTTTATTTCGTTGCTAAGCAACCATCATAAAACACTTTTCCGCCCTAAGCCGGGAAAGTAACTCCCGTACAGGTTTTTTATATATAATTTTAGATAGTAAATAAATACACGCAGACAAACGAAACATTAAAAATGCATTTTTTTGTAAAAAATACAACATTAAATTTAAAGTGACATTTTCTGCAGTTGTTACTAATTCTAGTGGTGTCCCAAACAACTGGACATCATCATCACTGTCTATTTTAAATATTTTTTAATAATTTTTTAGCATTTACAAATATTAAAGCCAAATAAGCCCTGAATCTAACTTTTATCATAACAATAAATAAACAGTGATTGTCAATGAAACGATTTCATAAGCAATTAAATTGTATTGAAATTTGCATCGTCGCGGTCATCCGAGAATGTATTGCTTTTACTACTAGATACACAATGTAATATTCTATTAAGAGTCTATATCAGATGCAAGTGAAATATAGTCTCGATTTTACCACACCCCGCGCAGGCCACGGTGCATATATACAGCCAAACCGAAATTATCGCGGCGAATATCGAAGGTGGCCGATGTTCTAGTTACAGAACGGCATAGTGGAACATTTCAGATCGGGAGATGTTGAATTATCAGAGGCGGAGTACTAGAGGTTTCGTACGACATAAACCGACGAAAAAGTTGTATTGCGTCAAGCTTATAAGCTAAGCAGTAGCTAACCTTACCCTTCATGCGTCCTTGTCCTGCAATTAATATGTAAAAACAATAAAAAAAAACCGAAATTATTTTATTTATTTTGTTTAAAAATAACTAAAGAACTAAACAACAAAACAATTAAATCGTTAATCTACAAAAAAATTTCCATTTTACCATTTCTTATTAATGCATAGTATTATTTTAAAAAATTTTCCTATAAAATGGAAGTATCAATGTGTGTCATATCATTCAACTCAGAATGGAAAAGGCGATGAAATAATATGAAAAATATATTATTTGTGTTATTTTAAATTTAAATATTTTTATCAAATACCTACGAAAGATTATGATGATGTTACATATACGAGTATTGCTGAATTCAGAAAGAATTTTTTTTAAATTGAGCTGAATATGCAGGATATATCATTTAGAATAAAAAAAATTAAGGCAATTTCCGGTCAAACCGGAAGTAAAAGATATGTATGTGACGCGCATATTTAATCAGTATTCGGAATGTCATATGTCCATTTCCGCATATTAATGCGGGGTATAATTTTTTTATTTTTCAGTTTTTCGACGTTTTCTTTTTTATTTGACATTCAATTGTTTTTAATTTTCGGATTCCTTAGAAAAAAGCACATAAGTATAATTTTTGAAGTTTTTTCCTAGGTTAAAAATACAGCAGAAAAATCGAGTAAGGTGCACTTAAAATGATCACCCTGTACATGAGGTTACTGCGCTTAAAATAAATCAAAAATAAAAATTATCATATTCACCTTTCATTGAGCCTTTCATTCTCCATATCAATATTTAGAGACGGCAAAATGGGAAAACTTTCATTTATATTAGTCTCTCTACAGAAATTACTGGAAATTATTACTTTTATTAATTTACGAAAAAAATTCAATTTTCACTAGTACTTACTTTTTATATTTTCTCTTTTGGGCTAATGTTCGATTTTTCGGTTTTCTGCTAGGGTATTTACGCTTATGACATGTTTTTATTTTTCCCATTGTTCTTTCACTGCACTAATAATCACTTTCAATAACACGTCTACTTAGATGTATGTACCCACTTTATAACAAATAAGTAAATTTGAGATATTTCTAGAATACATACGCCATTGTTGTTTACGCAAATCGCAACGGGGTTCCTAAGTGCCCGATTCCCCCTCCCGCAAACGAGTCCAGTGTATGCAAGTGCATCCGTGTTTCCAAAATATCATGCGAGATGGCAGCTATTATCGGAATATAGATATGCAGTTTTTAGTTTTTTAATAAATTTATTTTCAACTAATCCAAGATTTGGGTCACATGAATATAAACGTTATAAACAGTGACTAATGTCGGAATGTTAAAAAATTTGGATACAAAATATTTAAAATGCATGCGAAAATTTTTTGACGACTGAAAAAAAAAATACATTCCGACATTTTATACATATTTTTGAAAAATCTTGTAAAAATCGCACTCAAATCGGATAAGTTTTAAACGAGATATTCGAGAATTATGATTTAATAGGGTATATAAGACTCTTAACGTTCAGAAAAGAGACTAAAAAATTTGTTTTTAGAATTTTGAATTTGATATAATTACATTGTCTATAGTAAATTTGCAATGGTAATCGCATTTTTAAAGAGACACAAAAGTGGATAACTAGTAAGTATAAAATATTAACTAGAGATCACGTCCACATGTTTTTTCTGGAAACTCAAGATAATTTGCATTTAATGGACAAGGTGGCTTTAATATTTGGGATTGCGTGTGCATGTCGGCGAGAAGATATAACAAACTTATTAACAGACAATATTGAAAAAACTGGATTATCACTACTTGTGCGATACGACTATTTAAAACTGATATTGAACTCATGTTTTCTATTATTAACAATAAAAGCATAGGTCCAAATTCACATCATAAACGCTTTTTTATAAATTATACAGCCACACACAAAAAAAGTTCATTACCACGAACCAAAATACCTATAACTATAGTAATAATGTAATGACCAAAATACATGAATCCATTGTATTTTTCGACGCTGAATTTGAAACTTCAAATAAAACAAAGATTTATCGTCAGTTTTCTTTTGTCAAAAACATCCCTTGAAATGGAGTGAAACTATACTAATAATGTAAAGACTCTTAATGAAGTGTGAGAAATGGTAGATATTTTATGGAGACTATGCATTCAAACCATAGCAAGCTATGGTAGTTTTTACAAACCCTCTAGGGGTACTCTCTAGTTCTACCTCAGCGGTTGGAAACTTATCCATCGTAATTTATCCTCCCTAAAGCTACAAAAGCCTGAAGATTGTTCTCAGTTATTAGATCTTATGAGATCCCTCCATCAAAGTTGGTAGTTCTTACTTTGCATAGGGGTGAGTTTTAACGTAATTAAAAGGATTGACTGGTTGTCCCGTCGTATCAGAGGTATTAGTACATTATTACTATAGTTTTATTTCATTTCAAGGTTTGTCCTTGGCAAAAAAAAACTGATACGATAAATCTTTTTTTTAACTACGGATTCGAAACAACTGAAAATCTCCATAGTAAACTGCAAAAATTGTGTAGTTTCATTTGATTTTGTAAAAAACTTAGGACAGTAAAGTTTGTTATCACTCTAGGGTAAAGTAAGTTTACGCCAACTATTCAATGCCCTAAACTATAGTTTAAAGAACCATTGTAAATAAAAAATTAAATGTAATTTCTTACTGAGGACGAATGACAATCTACATGCGACATTATAACAATGACGGCGTAGATTATTAATTAATTCCTTTTGTAGGCATGCCTTGATTGATTGTTAATCCTCCGTCGACAAGCATTATATTTTTTTGCTCAGTTTCTCATGTCTTGTAGTACAATATACCAAATGACTTTGCTTTACTCAAAAAATCGGAGCTAATATGACATAACACAAACATTTAAAAAGTCAGGCTCTACCTGAACAACCACTGGTGGAAAATTGTACATCCGGCGAGTACATAACACGGCATTTTGTGTCCATGTGACTGTTCCCTTATACGCTTCGTCAACTATGGACCTAATTATATCTGAAAAATTGGTGCTAATTTGTTTGCTGCCACAACAACACGATGCGACACACGGGGTGTTGACGAATGCCTTGTTTACCATTTCCGCACCTACTGGTAGAATTTACGACGTTTTTAATTAACTAGATTGTCGAGGATTTGTCAGTCACACACGAAAAATACGCGTCCCGATGTTATTTGGATGGGCACACATATGGAGGAACACACCGGCTCGTTGATTTTTAATTTATTTTATTTTTCTATGTCGTAAATTAAACATATGACGGGTTTTTAAATATAATAATTAAAATAACCTACTGTGATTTGTCACTCTGGATATGTTCAAGTTCCGGTATTTAGTCATTGCATTAAAAAAAATTAAAAAACTGTATTCGCACAAAACATTGATAAATAATATTATAGGGTAGGACTCTTGGTTCAAAACTTTGAACAAATTAGGGACGTCATGACCAGTGGCGGTTCGTGGGTCAAGAGATAGGGAGGTCAATTAGGAAAGTTTACTGTATTACCTACCTTTTAAAGTGATTTAAATTCCAAGTCGATCCTCCGGTCTTTTTGAGATGCAAAGTGGTCAATTACTTTTTCATCTTCTTTATTAATGCCCTTTCTATGGTAAGCATAGCTAAAGAAGATAGCCTTTCCTGACCCATGGTATTTCTTAAAAATGTCTTTATTCTTTTTTAAGGTGGAAAAACAACGTTGACTTTCGACGGTAGTCATAGGGAGAGTATACAAGATTTTTAACAATTTGACACTATCAGAAAAAGTATTGCACAAATTATTGTTAATAAAAAGCTGTAACAAAGCAACTGCACGTTCACTATTGGAAAAATCTTCTCGGCTATATAATACTTCTAATTCGTTTTTTAGTTTCAAATGAGTTATGGCTGGATACTCCATTTTAACTAATTTAAACATATCTTGAGGAAAGCTTTTTTTTATAATCTTTAAATCGATCTGCGTGAAATAACTGAGACACTGCTAAATGATTACTGAAGCCAAACCTGTTTTTGATATCAGATGTAATTATATCACAAACTTCTAATGTAATTCTCCGTTTTGATTCTTCCATTTTACATCTCTGGGCAGACTGCATGGATGTCTCCTCCAAATAGTTATTCAAAATTTTATTTCTGATGTCTTCAATTTTACTGTTAAAAACAATGAGGCATAACTAAATGAAAAAAATTTAACCAGTAAAGAAAATGTTCATTTTGTAAGTAGTTTTTTAAACCAATAGCTTGGTCTAGAGTGTTGTTTTCTGATTCATTATCATTGATTTTTTCTAAACAATCTAATAATTCTGTTCGATAGGTATAAACAGTCTCTATGCACTTTGTATTAAAATTCCATCGTGTTGGAGCCGCTTTAGGTAATCTCACCTTAACAACATTATCTAACACGGCTGTTCTTTTTGGCGATTTTCCACAGAATGTTGTTTTTCCACCTTAAAAAGAATAAAGACATTTTTAAGAAATACCATGGGTCAGGGAAAGGTTATCTTCTTTAGCTATGCTTACCATAGAAAGGGCATTAATAAAGAAGATAAAAGACTTTAATGAAAAAGCAATTGACCACTTTGCATCTCAAAAAGACCGGAGGATCAACTTGGAATTTAAATCACTTTAAAAGGTAGGTAACACAGTAAACTTTTCTAATTGACCTCCCTATCTCTTGACCCACGAACCGCCACTGTTGTTCAGCAGTATATTGCGTATGCGAATTTAACATCTCTGAATATAGAAGTGAAGCTAAGGCGTTGCTATAATTAATGATGAATGTGTTTGCACGGACCTATACTGAACCATTGATTTGAACGAAACAAAAAGTGCAGATAGTTATTTCCAACCCCTCTACTTATTTTACATATTCAAGGTAACGACACTGGAATTAATCCCTTTGCTCCAACTCTAATTAAATCTGGCTCTGAGATTTAGCAAACGAGAACAGCCATCAAACTTGTAATTTATCAACCAGAAAATTTGTATACATTTTTAAGAAATAACTTTGCAGTAATAAGCTTTTAAAATACCTTCCAATAAAATTGTAACCACTGCAAGATCTCGCATATGACTTATACGGGAATGGACCGCTATAGAAGAGATCAAAAGGTCACATCTATACACGTTTATTCGAACTACCGAACATATTTTATGTTCATGGCATAGTCCGGGCTCCATCATACAGACCACCAGATATAAATCATAGTTACTGCCTGCATGTCACAATATATCGATGAAGCCCGAGGCGATTCGCCATATCGACAACTTCTACAAAATAATTGACAATCTCTCGGCCACCGAGATAGTTTTAGATGTCAACATAGACACTGTGGGATGAAACATTGAGTACTGAATTGGTTGTGCTGTCACATATAGCAGTTTACATAATTTTTTCATTTTTGTTTGTTCACTGTTTGGAAGCAGCTGTTAGATTGGTGAAAGAATATTAAATATGTTTTAATAATGGTATTAATACGGCTCAATGACAGTTTTACTTACTAAGGTTGTGTTAAACTTTCTAACAATATACAATGTGTCCCTCGATAGAGTTCACAAAACGTGAAAAGGGACACAAATGTTTAAAACAAATTTCACATTTGGGGGTCATTCCTGCTTATTTGAATAGTAGTTCTGAATGTACTTTTGGTTTTTTAAAATCACCTAGGCCATGGTGGTTAAGCAAAAACTATTTTCTTGTTAGGTAAATGACCTTATTACGATCTCAAATGGCAGTATAAGATCTAATATATGGGGTTATCATAAAGTAAGGGGTCTATTTTAAATTTTTATATAGTTTTAAGAAATTATGCTAGTAGCAGAAAGTAAATAGAATCTAGTTGCCTCAATAATTGGATTTTAGTGTATCTATGGAAAACAAAAAGAATTGTCGTGACAACTATTGATACAAGTGTCAAAACGAAATAATCGTAATTTAGAGAATTGTTCTCAAAATAAAACTCGCGTAATGTAAATTGTAACAATTTCAATATGGATCTGCAAACAAGAATTGGTTTAGTGCAATGTTGTTATGAAGGCGGTAAAAAATTACACTATTGGATTATGAAGATTTCGTACAAAAATGGGTTTGAGAGCAGGGCCATGCAAAATGAAGGCGTATCGTAATTTGATTAGCAAATTTGAAAGAACAGGGTCTATAACAGACCCGCCCAGGTCAGGACTAGTGATGTCTAATTGTAAGTTGCAGAAGTTCTTCAGGAAATTCAAAACGTAGCCAATACTAATCCGCTAGCAATCAGTAGTGTGAATGCGATATTACAAATGCCATACACCACGGTTTGGAAAATTTTACGGAAAATCCTAAAAATGTATCCTTATAAACTGCAACTGCTATTTGAATTAAAGGACGCAGATTTTGCTCTCAAGTACGATTTTTCATTACACGTATTGGCTCAGATGGAAATTGAAACCGAATGGTTATCCCGTATTTTATGGACAGATGAGGCCCATTTCTCTCTTAATGGTGGAATTGATACTCAAAACTGTCGAATATGGTCAACAGAAAATCCACATGAAATCGTTCAGCAAGGCCTTCATGACAAAAAAGTCACCGTTTGGTGGGGTTCACAGCTAATTTCATCATGGTCCATACTTTTTCGAGGAAATACAGAATGGGGAGGCCGTATCTGTAACTATAACTAGTGAATGATATCTGCAAATGTTAATGGATTATGCAATTCCACAGTTGCAAAACGAGCACGAAGGAATTGAAAACATGATTTTTATGCAGGATGGAGCGCCTCCGCACATTTACCGACCAGTTAAAGAAGTGTTAACTGCGGTTTTTCAAGATCGTGTTATAAGCAGACATTTTGCATATGCATGGCCACCAAGATCACATCATATTAACCCAGCGGATTACTGGCTGTGGGTTTATTTAAAAAATTTGGTGTCTAGAACACGGCCAACAACGCTGGAGGAACTAAAGGACAGTATTGGAGAGCAAATTCGTGCAATTCAACCAGAAATATTGAATAGCGCTGTGTACAATTTGGAGGAACGGTTGGTAATTTTACAACAACAAAATGGAGGTCCTATCGAGCATTTGCGGTAACTAGTGTTTGACATCAGAAATCCCATTATGTAAGCAACTAGATTCCATTTACTTTTTATTATTAATTTGATTTGTTAAGAATATATAATAAGTTGAAATATATCCCTTACTTTATAATCACCCGTTACTAAAAGGTCCCAAAGGTCTTACAGATCCTTCTTGATGTGCGAGAAAATAAATTAATAACCAAGAAAATTAAAATAGGTATAATTTATTAATAAAATCTCAATAAGAGGGAAACTACAAAAATTCTTACAATACAGTAAATATATAATGTTGTTTAGGATTTAAAATTACTAGGTATGATTATTTAATCAATCAGTACTTCCAAAACTATTTTCGAAGCAACCAAAAATTAAATGTGCTTTAATAAAAGTTTATAGTTCGGCAATACTAAGTGTTCTTTATTAACTTTTTGACAGAAAAAGAAAGAAGGCTTTTCGAAACTCACTGGCTATTTAAAACTAAGGAGATTAACAAAAAAAATGACATATGACTGACGTCATTTTTTATTACTTTATTATTGTTATTTTTTTCTCAAATTATTGTTCAATGTTATGCACACAATTTAATAATCGCTTTTTTAATTTTTTTCCTCTATTATAAATTATTGATTACTTCTAAATGTTCAAGATATTAAAAAAATGTTATTGCATGGCTATCTATTTCTCTAAAAATATATTGCAATAATATATAATCCTCCGTATTTCATTTATTAGTGGAAATAGTTAATTATAACATGCATATTGATAGAAAGCAAAGAAATATTTTATTTTTTAGCCCATAGCCACGTACTGTTTGGTAAAAAAAGTCAATGTTCGTCATTGGTCAATAAATACAAGATGCAGCAATTTCATTTGAAAACTTCAAACGATCTTTGAAAATTGATGTTTCCATTATTTTATTTATGTATTTATTTATTTATTTATTTATTTATTTATTTATTTATTTAAATACAAAATCCAATAGGCAAGAGTTGAATTACAGGATTAGGTACATTGAAATTATGTAGAGATAAATACGCATAAACAATTTTCGTGTTACAACAAAAATACTTAATGAAATATATAATATATACCAACAAAACATATAAAATTGTATATACACATATAAATATACACCTGTACATATACATACACATACATATATACATAAATAAGGAATACAGTAGATTACAAAACGTCAAGGTGCAAAACAGAGTTTTTGATTACACTCTTATTGCTGGAAAATGTATCAATACAATCTTCAATTTTAGCATAGTTGACATTCATTTGGTGTATTGGGGAGGCCATGAGAATATTTGTTCTGGGTGTGTGTGAAATAAATAAGTTGTTATGGTGAATAGAAATTCTAGGAACTTTATAATTTACTTGATATAACAGGTTAATACAATCCAGACGATATTAACAATTTTATATAGAAAAAATTATGGATTGAAATATTCTTCGTTTGGTGACATTTGGTAAGTTAAACCTATCTAACAATATATTTTGTGTAAATCTAATAGAGGGATATGTGCCATCAAGAGTGTACATTTTAAAAACTTACACTGAATATTCCCTAATTATAATATATTGACATTATAAGTTGGATTCTATACAACAGAAGCATATTCAAGGTGAGATTTAACAAATGCTACATATCGAAAATGATGAGTGCTGACATATTTAAAATCTTTGCAGTTCTTGATTACAAAGTCAAGACCCTTGAACAGAAGTAGTTACCATTTCGATGTGCTTATTGAATGACAATTTAGGACTAAAATACACGACAAGGTCTTTAATAATATCAGCCAAATGAATGACGTTACGCTTGCTAGCATTGAGGGGTAGATAATTGTTGATTCGACAAGAATTGCCACCATTCAAGGTTTTTTGCAGAATTTCACAATCATGAACATTAGTAATAAAATGGTAAATTTTTAGGTCGTCTTATCCCAGCTTTCGAAAATATCATTAATAAACATTACGAAGAAGAGCGGTCCAAGTATCGAACCCTGTGGCACGCCAGATACTTGCAAGAAACTATTTATGACCACGGTACTGAACAAATTGGTGTCGATTCACTAGATACGATTGTTTTAAAAGAAGTAACGACTTTACGAGACCAAATTTATTAAGTTTAGAAATCAAAGCACCGTGGTCAAGCCTGTCGAAAGCTCTAGAAAAGTTTTCGTAGATAGTATCCACCTGGCTGCCTCGATCAAGACATTCGCAAAGAAATTGCGTTTTGCGCCCAAGGTTTGTTACTGTAGATTGACTCCATAAAGCCATGCTGATCAATAGATATTAAGCCAGATACGTGAGTGTACATATAATCGTGAAGAAAAATTTCAACAATTTTCCCGAAGTTACAAATAATAGTGATGGGCCTATAGTTCGTTATGTCACTCTTTTCCCCTTTTTTGAACACTGGACACATACGTGAATCTTTCCATTTTTGAGGAAATCTCTAAGTGCAGAGAATTAAATTGAAGATTATTAGAAGAGCTTTAGCAAATACAGTTGAACAATCTTTAATTAGAAATTCCGGTCATTGGTCAAGGTCATTGTGGCTTTAATTTTATTTATAGATTGACATATTTCTTCCTCATTGATAAGAAATAAGTTTAAGGTATTTAAATTCAGACTACTTATGTCGTCAAATTTACAGAGTGTAGGGGAAGTAAAGAATTTCGATAAAAAGTCTGCAAAACTATCAACGATTACTTGGGGGGTCTTCAATCATTTGATTCCCTGAATTGTTTTTTTTTAATTAATAAATCTTCAAAAATTTTTAGGATTGGTTTGCATGTTATTTTCAGTGTTGTCTAAATATTACTTGTGAGCACTATCTATGTCAGATTTAATTTTTGATCTAAAAGTTTAAATGTATTGTAATAATCAAGGTTACCAGATTTTTTATCTTTGTTTAATGTTTTTTCCTTCTGCTTAATATTATGGATTATCTGTCTATTAAATCATGTGGGATAAGACCCACAACTTTTTTGTTTTTTGGGTACATAAATATCAAGAATATCGTATATTTTCCCCATCAATTCATACGTTTTCATCATACTTGATAGAACCGCTCAAATCTAGCGTTCACGTTGCCCGTCGCTATGACCATGAATACAATTCCCGGCCTCATAGTGGCTCGCGGGTCGTGGCAATAATTCATCTCGCGATGACTGATGCCTGTCTATTTGTTACACGTCAAGAGTGCCAAGATTGGCTGCGCCCCGCTGCTCAGAAGTCGTCAGGCCCTACTGAGACCCAACTCACCACGGACTAGTACAGAGTGTACAAAAAAATAGGTTTATTAAAATTAAGATTGGGTTCTTACGCGAATAAAAGTTGCATATATATACAAAACAACAAATCATTAAGTAACTTGCTTAGCAACACAAGCAACACAAGTCTTAAACCCAAACATACATCAATGATTGGATTGTCGCGACATCATGAAGTATTTTTTGAAGGCTTTGGTAGTTAAGAATTTATTTAGTAGTTTAAATTCTCAAACATCTGATATACCTTACACAGTTTCCTCCCTTTCCTACATAAATGCTATGAAAGATTTGATAAAGGACACACATTTTGTTTCAGAAAGTTTAATACAATAATTTAATGTTAATATACAAATTGTCAAACAACACCCACTACCTGTCTAACTCGCTTTGCATAACATCCTCTCCTCCACGAACAACCAAGTTATGGAATATATTGCCAAATTTTTCTCCCTAAGCTATACTTTCCTACCCAGCAAACATTTTCCATAAAATTAGCTATAACTCGACTTAGTAAAAGACGAATTTACTTATTGATGTAAAATTGACTGGAAAAATACACTTCCCATAGAAATTTACCTATTGGTTTTACTTTATATTTAAATTTACGTAAATAATACCAATAAATCTAACTCATACACAATTTTGCTTAAAAGTACTTTTAACTAAAGCAACAATGGAAAAACAACTAAAAAAATCGACCACAAGTTACTTTAAAGGTAAGTTTCTCTTAAAGTCGAAATAGGTAGTATAATTAAGTCATATTTACCTTTTTGGTGACTGGAAATCGTCATAATGGTAGAATATTAGGTAGATTTTGTTGGAAATTATACGTAATTTATACCTACATAGCAACCTATTTGGTTGCCTTGATTACGCTCCTTTAAAGTAATATTAGGTCGACAACGTCAATAAATTCTACCTAGCTTATGTACCTGGCCTCAACCATTTAGTTAATTATCCTTTGTAGTTACATTTTCAAAGGCAGTTAACCTTAAGATCAAATTAGCGCAAGACGCCATATTTTTTTACCACAGTTGTAGTACGGTTTAAAATTGAAATTTTCAAAATGAGTTTATATGGAAACGAACTGATGAAAAGGTTAAAAAAAGTACATACTTATATTTGCCAAGTCATATTCAACAAGTATAACATATTTTGGCACAAACTATAATTATAGTTTTTTACGTGATAATAGGAATTTTCATATTAATGATTATCTTACTATGAATTTGGTGTCTTTTCAATTTTGTAGATGACTGTAAAGATTGTTGCTACTACTTATAGTGAAAACTACCAAATGAGTATAAACTTCTTCTTTTCTTTTTTACTAGGAGTCATTTGCCATTTGCACATAGACTCGTAGATTTTACCTAAAACTAATCAACTCGATGTCGAATTGACGTCGAAATGAAGTCAAATTTACTTAAATACGTATTAGTAACCAAACATATTGTGCAACTACAAGGAGGATTTATATGTAATTTTACATATCTTAGTTAACTTAATCAAATTTCGCCGTCATCTTATTCTCCACTTATGTCAATTCTACGTCGTGTCAACGTATATTTTACTTAAATTTGGTTAATTCTAATTTTGCGACTAAATTTATACATAATTTAGGTAGTCCCGACGTCAAATTAAACCAAAATGTTTGCTTGGTTGAAACTTTGAATTCATGATAAGTAGGTATCTCTTTCCATATACTTTCTCGCATCATGGCACTTCTCTGATGAATCAGGGCTATCAGTCCTGCAATGGAGCTCAATAAAATGCAATAAAGAATGGCTCTGCTTAGATGGCAAGTTTAAACGACTGGAATAAGAAGCTATACTTTAGCCCAGTAACACGCGTTTTTTATCAAATTCTTTAGGTCCTTCTACTACCCTCAAAGTTTTCCATCTTTCATGTCTTTTTTTAAGATTTGCGAGATCTCCACTTGATCGCGTGACCAAATTACACTCGAAATGTTTATTAGGATAGTCCTCTTCGCTTCCCGGTTTTGTTCTGATCTCTACTAACAACTATATAAGTTCTTTGATATTTATTTTGAAGATACGAATTTTCACTATGAAAATTGCATCCTTATCTTTGATATCGTCATTTTTATCAATTCTTCTCGACGTCACGCTCGTGCCAAACCCATGAATAGTATAACCAATAATATATAAAAAATTCTGTAATTATAAATGTTTAGAAAGGTTATACAAATTTACCTACTAATTTACTATTAGGTAATTTTCATTCGGTGCTTCTATAAAGTCTTTTGTATATTTTTCTGACCACTCTGTATGTGATCTCCAGATATGAAACACTTTTAAACAAAAGTCTGTTCAACAACGGTATCACCAATATCTAGATGGCTAAAGGCGATGGAGATTGTTCTCTCTTTTCACTCCATTTGAGATTGAAAGGGTAATCAACTGTAGTTTTTTAGGAAAGATGATTTCATTCTAGGAATTTTTGATGGTACTGACATTAATGCGACTTTTACCCAGTAGGTAGGCAGGCGTTATCTATAATCGATTTACTGTAATATTCGGAAATATGAAAATTAGACTGGGAAATGATTTAAATCATATTATTAGCACTAATATTTATTTCTATAACTTTTTACAAAATTATTAAGTGACGAAATTAACAAAAAAATAAACGGTAGTAATTAATGTATCTATTTCACCTATACCGCTTGACAATTTCTCAAAAATTACAAGAAAAATATATCAAAATCATTTATAATGGTTCCGACGCCGTATTTGTCAAATTTCACTTAATTATCTCTTGAGATATAATCGAAATACTTAGGGGAATTCCCGAGATACATGCATGAATTTACATATAGGTACCGTGTTTTCATATTTTCACACTACATACCCTGCTAATATTTTGGTTTAATTTGACGTCTAGACTACCTAAATTATGTATAATAAATTTAGTAGCAAAATTGAAATTAACCACATTTAAGTTAAATTTACGTTGACGCCACGTGGAATCGACATAAGACGACGTCGAAATTTAATTAAGTTGTCTAAGATAGGTAAAATTACATATAAATGTTCCTTGTAGTTGCACAGTATGTTTGGTTCCAAATACGTAAATGTACCTAACATTTGACTTCATTTCGTCATCAATCCGACATCGAGTAAATTAGGTAAAATCTACGAATTTATGTGCAAATGGCAAATGACTCCTAGTAAAAAAAGGAGAATTTTATGCTTATTTGGTATTTTTCTCTATAAGTAATAGCAACATTATTTCATTTTGATAATTTCAATTTCAAATCGTACTACAACTGTGGTAAAAAAATATGGCGTCTTGCGCTAATTTGACCTTAATGTTAACTGCCTTTGAAAAAGGTAACTACAAAGGATAATTGACTAAATGGTTGAGGTCAGGTAGAATTTATCGACGTTGTCAACCTAATATTACTTTAAAGGGGTGTAATGAAAACGACCAATTAGGTTGCTATGTAGGTATAAATTACGTAGAATTTCCAACAAAATCTACATAGTTAGAATATTTTACCATTATGAAGATTTCCAGTCACCAAAAAGGTAAAAATTACCTAATTATATACCCTATTTCGACTTTAAGAGAAATTTACCTTTAAGGTAATTTGTGGTAGATATTTTTTGTTGTTTTTCCTTTGCTGCTTTAGTTAAAAGTACCTTTAAGCAAAATTGTGTATGCGGTTGATATATTGGTATTATTTACGTATATTTAAATATAAAGTAAAACCAATAGGTAAATTTCTATGGGAAGCGTATTTTCCAGTCAATTTTACGTCATAACTACCTCAATAAGTAAATTCATCTTTTATTAAGCTGAGTTATAGCTAATTTTACGAAAAATGTTTGCTGGGTAGGGAAGCAGCTTCTATCGAACTCGTACAATCTTCGGATAATAAAGGGAGATCATGGATTGCATCTGTTCTATGGACTACATGAATGGCCGCTATGCTGTTGCAATTTCACGGTCACATTTTGCATCTAAAAGACTGCAAAAGTTTGACCAAACGCTTTTGAAATGAAAGCACGGTAATAAAACTCGTAAAGGACATGACTCAATAACAAACAGGACTATAGACGACGCATAATGTCACTCTGAGGATTTTATTATTAAAAGTTGTTTTTACACGGCCTATAATAAATGGGATAGAAAAACTTAATCGATTGGTTTTTACAATCATTTAACGCAACAGAAATGATTATTATATTGCAATGTTTGGTAAAAAATATCTGACGGATTTTAAAATTAAGTCACAATTGCGAAAGGTACCACATAGCACATTTTTTATGTGGAAATGTATTTGGTGGTCGTGTATATCTAAAATTTTTGTTTATTTTTTCATAAAGAACAGAACAGATTGCTTGAAATTGTGTTGAAACTGTTTCAAATAGTATATTGTTCAATGAGTGAGAAAGTTGGCCGTTTCCATGAGGATGAAATTTTTTGCGATACAAGCCTTAGGCGCGTGGAGCAATTCATCTGAGTAGAAATTTCCAATTTTTACGAGTTAAACACTATACTTTTTCCAATCGTATTAAATAAAATGGAAAAATATTGCTATTATCTATTTATTTTTTTACAATATTAATATTAATAGTTCCATAATTGATAATACTAAGAGGTGGAGAATTTACATCAACATTGAGATTCTTATTAGTTATCACTTTTGTGTTATTTGCACTTGTGGTGGGATTATTATTGTTAATAGCACTAAGAATCTTATTTGCAGTATCCATTTTGTTTTTCATCGAATCATCTATGTAGCCCTCGGCTACAGTAGATGATTTCCAGCCTCCGTGTCTCTTTAAAGCTGTTATATCTACTCCTGCGTCTATAAGTATTGTGGCAGATGACCTGCGGAAACTATGTTCGGTGTATAGATGTGGATCTGGAAGTTTCAAAAACGTTGCTACCTGCTTGCCCATTCCACTCAATTTATTAATTCCAATTTCCTGCATAGTGCACTTGCCCTTTTGATAATTTAAAAAGAGAGCCTGTGTAGCATTCGGTGGTCTGAGACTTATATAGTTTTTGATAATTTGAAAATACTCGCCAGTTACAGAAAATTTTCGAACAGTTTTAGTTTTTGTTATTGGAACTGTCACAAGCACAGAATTATTTAAATGTTCCAAGTCGTCAATTTTCTTCGTCTTCAATTCACATGATCGACATGCTCCCATTACTCCCTGATGAGGGAAACCTAAAATCAAATTTACCACAATTTGCCTATCAGGAACTACATAGGTATACATTCTTACCTTCATAGCAAGATACACTTTGTCTGGTGCATTTTTTATAAAATTATCAATCTCATGATCTGTGAAGGTTTTGGACTTTTTAGCTTGGTAGCCCTCCGATTTGCGTTTCAAAAGGCCCCGTAATTTTGAATATTTTTCAATGTTCACTCCATTGTTTAAATTTAAAGTACTCCGTAATATCGAATATATTGGCCACAAAGTTGAGGACTTGTATTTAGTTTGTAGCTCACCGAAATAAGCCATCAATATATTTTCGGTAAAGGAATTTATCGTCTTCTTTTTTGCGCTAGTCCATAAAAGTGCAATAAGCTTTTTCCTGGATCTTTCAGGAAAGAGGTTAAGTGAGCTTTGTTTCGCAGCGTTTACAATTTATGGTGGCGTACTATCAATAATCTCCTCATCAGACGAAACATCCATTATTCCCTTCTATTTAAACGATTTTCGTAGAAATTTTCGCACTATTTCGTAACAACACCATTGAAAATCACTAAAGCTCAATCACAAATGAAAAGTTTTGACAAATAGCGTCAGATTGTTGACAGATGAGTCCATTTTTAAAGGGGAGGTCGGACAACAGGATGTGTTGAGAAAGTGGAAATGCCGGCTTCTCATTGGTCGAGAAGTGTTGAGAAAGTAAACCTTTCTACACAGGTTGAAAAAAGTTGAATTTTCTAAATCGAAAGCTATTGGATAATGGTCAGTTTATTTAATATGATTGGAAAAACATGTTTTATTTCGGGATCTCCCCAAATCTATAATTGAAGAGAAAATATATAAATGTATACTATATTGCGCACAGAAAGTTAAAGGTATTGGAGAAATCACACTTGAATACGTCCCCGCAATTTTTTTTCGTGTATATGCTTCTGCATGGTTCTTAGAAGTGCAGAATAAAAAAAATTGTTGTACTCTGCAAATATTCAACATCCTTGAAACTCCCGAAATTGATTACGATCCTCTTCCACCGCATTCTCCTGACTTGATCCTATTGAACATGTATGGGATTTATTAGAGTAGAGCACTATTACGAGAATATTATGCAACTGTGAGATATTCTTCCCATTTTATAGGCACAAATCCCACAATATGTGATCGGCCATATTATCAGAAGTATTCCCCAAACGTATACTTGAAGTAATGTGAGTGAGGGGCTAGAAAACGAGTTGTCGATGGGTTTATAACATTGCTGGTCCCCACGATAAAACACTCGTTTTATCATAAGCAAATTAAGCATGAAGGTTAATAAAGAAGTTTTCAATCCCCCCCATAACGATTTTTTTTAGTCCAGTTCTGAAAATATAAAATATCCTTGACTTTCTGCGCACAATGCATGTAAAGCAAAATATTAAAGTTGTTCCTCGGATATCCCCTTCCATCGGAATCCCGTATTGTGCTTGGGAATTATAATTATAATTATACAGTTTATTAGTAAAAGAATTCAGTGTTTGACACACATAATTCTGATACGCGATTCGTTTCATTTTCAATCTGACAAAAGCCGAAAATAAACAATCAATAAATTCAAGGAGTCAGAATCGCAGGCCAGTCATAATTCATACGGGTTGTAGAAAAATTAATGGTGTGTTGCTCTGTAACGAAGTAAAATTAGTTAAGTCATTCCAGACCCATAAATCCTTTGGTTATGACATGGCCATATGCTCCAATTAAAAACCGCAGCGAATAGAGTTCGAAAAGACGGACTGGATGGAATAAGGGCCGGACTAGCGCCTCATTTGCACATTTCTGTATAGAGTAATCACTACGAGGCCCTTTTAACAAACTTAAGCAAAAATACAGGGTGTAACAGTGGAATATCGTAAATGAAGGAGTGTATTGCTTGTCCAAATTTAAGAATATGTTGTCACATAAACATAAAATAAGTTGATTACTTTTGGCTTCTCTCAGCATTTCCTGACGTTTCTAAAATCTTATTTTTCAAATAAGACTCAACATGTAGTATATCGTGTCGTTGTATCTGCAATTTCGGGCGTTCCCCAGAGGTCGATATTAGGACCTCTTTTTTTCGTTTTATTTATCAATGATATTGTTGATAACCTAACAGATTCATGCCTATTATATGACGATGATTTGAAAATTGTTTGCAGAGTTGCAAGTATTGATGACTATCTTGAACTACAACGAAATTTAATTTTTGTCAAGGACTGGTGCAGTGTCGTACTCCACCAAAAAATCTTTGATACATTTCGACTATTCTCTCGATAACAACATACCCTCAAGACCTGACCCGTTCTGTAATTTGGGAGATATTTTGATAAAAAGTTGTCCTTTACTTATATTGTCACAAAGACTTACAAAGCTCTAGGATTTATTATCAAAAATAGCAGTAACTTTTAGGATATTGATACACTGCAACTACTATATACTACCTTTGCCTGTTGTAATTCAGAATATGCGTCAACCATATGGTGTCCGTTTTACACTACAAATATGGATAATTTGAAAGAAATTCAGCTCAGATTTTTAAAATACGCCAAGTTCAGAACAGATGGGGAATATCCTGATATTGGTTTCCCTCAAAACGAACCTCTCGCAAATTTTGGTTTCGACTCACTTGAGCATAGACGCATAAAAGCATGTCTGATTTTTTTTGCACAAGATCATTCATAACAATAAAAACTGTATCCAAATTTTAGGAATGTTGAATTTCCATACTCCTAGAGTTAGGGCAAGGAGAGAGAAATTTGTTGCACAATAAGCATAATAATTATAACTGTCTAAATTGCGTAATCGACATTATATCCTGCAATATCTAGTCAATTAAAAAGTTGAATTTATAGTTCCCTTATTTCTTCGCTTCTTTTTGGTTGGTTCTGTGTTATTATACTTTTCCTGAAATTTTTTTCTCTTTTTTCTTTGACTTTTTAGCATATTCCTTATTCTCTTATTTATCTTGTCAAATATCAATGTTTATGGATTAAGTGTATACTTATATCTTTTTTTTGTATTGTTCCTATTCTGTAATTGGGTTTTTCGACCTGCTGAATAGTGTAAAATAAATAAAATAAAAAAATGATTAAAGAAATTTGTTCTTAGAGCTCTCCTTTGCAAGATACAGAGCGTTAAAATGTTCAGAACAAAGTATTTATTTAAAAATCTTTTAAACAAACCAAATGCTGTGTGTACAACAAATGAGTGACATGGTATTCAACGTGAAAAACTAAGTTCCAACTTTAACCAGTGACGCAGACTTGGACAAAATTTATTATTTTTTATTAAAATAAAATTTATCAGGAACACAAAGTACGAAATTTTTAACAACCGTTTATTATTATTGGAACAATTTTACTAGAGATGTTCTACGTCTCAATACATTTTTCGATCGTTTTACTCTATCAAAGATTCCTGGATACTGACGAACTTGCTGGCACTCTTCTTCGATCCCATGAAGGATTGGTTCATCAAGAATAGGAACAGCATAACATAAGATTTTAAATAAACCCATATATAGTAACCCAATGGATTGAGGCTTGGAGAGTATAAAAAAATACGTTGAGGT
This sequence comes from Rhamnusium bicolor, assembly GCA_029963845.1. Lineage (NCBI taxonomy): Eukaryota > Metazoa > Arthropoda > Insecta > Coleoptera > Cerambycidae > Rhamnusium > Rhamnusium bicolor. The sequence goes on from JANEYF010000904.1 coordinate 1,744,570, forward strand.
ATGACTCGAGGAATATTTTCTACTAAAAATGGCAAATATTTTGAGGAAAATTGAGGGAAGATTTTCTATTAATCCTTCAGGGCAGAACAAATGAAACAATTAAAAAATCGTCGGCAATTCCAGCCCAGATATTAATCGAAAAACATTGCTGGTGCTTCGACTCAACGATTTCGTAAGGAATCCATCCATAAGTAGCTATTATGAAAATCTATAATGCCATCCGTAATAAAGTCAGCTTCATTCATAAATAAAACAGAAATATTAAACACAAGATTTAGAATACATTTCCGTGCAAACCATGTGCATAATCTCATCCGAGGTACTGAATCCTCGAGATTCAGCGCCTAAACTCATTGTAAATAATAATAATAATATTAATAAAAATAATAGAGGTTCCTGACATCAACTGTAGGACCTGCCGTCAGGCGCCGGATTGCCCCGTATACGCGTTTTCAGCCTACATCCACCGACATAATGCGGCGTTACGAGTGCTATACTACCATCTATGGCACTCGTACGGGGTGGACCAGACATCAGTGCTTACTTCCCCGGATTTATTGAGTCCGTTGTCGAGAACGTGAAATGCCGGATTTATTGAAACTACTCATTCCCGACGGTCAGACTAATCCAAGCCAACAAGCCTGACATAGTCCTCCTCGACCATCAACTCAAGGTAATGTATGTCATAGAGTTCTCGGTTCCTGCGGAGAGAAACATCACCCTGAAGGAGGACCAAATATCGCGATTTCCGGTACGAGCTCCAAGTGCTGGACCCAAGCTACTCGGTCAAAATGGTCGTCCTAATTATCGGTATATTCGGAGGGATATCGGAACTGAAAACCATGAAAACCTGTCAAAAATTAGCTGAGTGGCTGGCAGGCCAAATGCAGAAGGCGGTCATTCTGGGTTCTCTCCTTCTGTTTAGAGCACACGATTCTGGACTCTACAGTCACTACCCTGCTGGATGTGGCTAGTGGTTGTGGTTAATATGCTGGCGCAACTCTCGTGAGGCGTCGAAGGCTATGTAAGGACTGTCCATCGTCGGGAAACCGAAAACAAAAAAATACTTACAATACAATAGCACAGTTATAACAACAAAACAGATTATATGAAAGTCGTATACAAATGAACTAAGTCAAAAACAAAATTATAAATGTAAAATATACACATCCACATAATATATGTATGTAGAAAATATCTGTAAAACAGATTTTTTGTTATTTTCGGTAAACTATTCATAAGCATGTGAGAGTTTTACATCAGCTGTGTTTATCATATGATCTATTTTTGAATCTGATGTTTAAAAAAAGTATCATCTGCAAATAATAAAGAGCCATCTATGATAAAGTTATTCACATATATTATGTACAACAAAGGACCTAAGACAGACCCTTGTTGTACTCCAATTGTGGTTTTACGAACATCAGACTTAGTGTCATTAATTTTTATGAAGTTTGATCTACCAGATAAATGGCTTTTAAACCAGTTTAATGGTTAATTTCTTACAAAGTATCTTTCTAATTTTTTTTATGTCTAAAATGACAGACAAGGTCGAAAGCCTCACTCAGATCAAGAAAGATGCCTATACTTTTTCCATCTTTATCTAAGTTTTCATACAGATTATTTAAAAACTTTATAATAGCAGTAGAGAGTTCTGTGCGAAAACCAAATTGATTTTTATTGAACAGTTTATGTTTATCGAGGAATTTTATAATTTTTTTGCAACACAATTTTCAAATATTTTAGAAAAAGAATTTAAGAGAGATATAGGTCAATAATTTTCTACTTTAGAATCACAGCCTGACTTACATAGTGGTATTATATTGGCAACTTTTAAATTTTTTGGAAAAATTCCTTCATTTAGAGAACAGTTTAAAAATTCTGTTAATGGTTTCAAAATAAATTATTATTGAAGAACTTTATTTATTGAAGAACTTTATTTACCTATACTGCACATCATACAGAAAATGTCCACTTACATGGTGTACAGTGTTGGTTACTACAAATTTAAACTTAAACATTAGTAAACAGACAGACAGACAGAATAAACATAATTTTTGACAAATTCATTTAGAAGCTATAGCATTATAATTTTGAGTTGATAGTTGATATGGAAAAAATCTATATCGTGCTGTTTTATAAATTCATTAGTAGTATTGAGGCACTTTTTAACGGGTGAAATAATATTTGTTGTTTTAAAGAAACGATCCCTTCTTCTTAATCTAATATCAGATATATTGGTAGAAATTTCTGCTAAAATGTCAGGTACATTCAGTTTGTTAAAAACATTAAATATAAATAATACCTCAATAGCTTTTCTTCTTTCATGTAGTGACAATATTAAAATCTAAAAGTTGTGTTTCATAGGATATGAGTAATGGCCAGTAATTATGCTTTTTAAAAAACAAGGTTCTTAGCAGTCTTTTTTTGTATTTTCTCTGGCATATCTGAATATAAATTAGTTTTTGGATTCCATACAATAACATCATATTTTAGTCGAGAACGAACATATGAATTGAATAATAATATAGCAATATCACTGTTAAATTCTTTGCTAGTTCTTGTAATGAAACTAAGCTTTCTGTAACCCTCTAAGACTATATCTGACACATGATTATTGAAGCTGAAGTTATTCGTGAACTTAATACCCAGATCTTTTATTTCAGACAAACGATCTAATGCTGTATTATTGATTGTATAGTTATTTACGATAGAATATTTTCTTCTTGTGAAAGTAACTAATTTACATTTGGACTCGTTAAAAGTTAGATCACTGTATTTGCAATAAACTAAGAGATCATTTAAATCAGTTTGTAGTAGATTACAGTCTTCTAATGTGTCAATTTGGTGGAATAACTTTAAGTCTTCCGCGTAAAGCAAAAATTTGGAGTGCTTAATATATTGACCCAAGTCGTTAATGAATAGGATAAACAGCAAAGGTCCTCGAATTGAGCCTTGTGGAACCCCCGATATTGCATTGAATTTATACGAGTGGGTATCATTAAATTTTACAGACTGCGTTCTTCCTGTCAGATAAGAATATAAGAAATCTAACGTGTTTTGGCTAAAGGAGAATGATTCCAACTTGTGGATAGGAGTTATATGCCCTATTTGAATTTACTGGGGAAAACTCTTTCATTGAGAGCTATATTAAATATTTTGCACAATGGAAATTGGCATTATATATTTTCTAAATAAACTGGTGCTAATATTATCTTCATCTGAAAAATTAGAATTTTTCAGATGAATGAATTTTCTACAATGCTCAAACCTAACTCTAACTCAGTTGTGGGTTCAAAAAAAAATGAGAAAGGGTTTAGGTTAACATCAATTTTCATGAGAATTATTTTGAGATGTATTAAGAAGTAGTAAATGAGGTACATCGTTAAAATATTTATTTAAATGATTGTTAGTAACATTATCATCACTTTTTAGAACATTATTTACGTCTATGTAAGTTCGTTTTATTATTTGGCTTGATTATGTTCCATGCCATTTTTGATTTGTTTTTACTATTAGCAAGTAAATTATTATTATTATCAATGCAAGATTTTATTCTAGTAGCTTTCTTTATAGTAGGTGTAATGCAACGCGAATTAAAAAATTAAAGAGGTCTGTGAAATTTTTAGTAGGTGAATATTTATATTAAAACATGTTATTTTATTATGTTTTTTTATATTATTTTAAGAGCAAGTTTACTGCAATGTTTAATTTATTAAAAAAAAATGGAATTATTTCCATCTGAGTTTCTGTATAATGTCTATATTTACATAATTTAAACCTTTTTTTACGTAAATGTCAACACCGCCATTTTTAAAGTTATCCCTATAAAAATAGCTGCCAATATCCATCAACTTTTAAAGAAGTTGGTCTTTTTTTGCCCAAAATTCAGAGACATAAAAAACATCACAATTTATATATTTTTTAAAATAATTCTAATACAATGCACATTTTGATATACTATCTTAATACTGTTTGTGCCAACCGTTCCTTAATATGCTGTTTCTCTGAGAAAATGGTTGAATGAAAAATTTCCTGGAAAATGGATTAAAAGGAAAGGTGTTCAGAATAGCTGGCACGATCACAAGATTTAATGCCGGTTGATATTTTTTCTATGGGTATTTTAAAAGTCAAGTTTTCAAGACACCGCTAAAAGATAATCGTGATCTCAGCGCTAGGATAAATCGTGAATGTAAACAAATTTCCCGAGACATATTTAGAAAAGTCCGACGAGAATTCGAGAATAGTTTTAATTATTGTTTAGCAAACAATGGAGCACATTCTGAACATTTAATAAAGGATTTTCTGCATATGTAAGTGTAATATTATAATTCATTATTATATATTTCTGGCTCTGTCTCAAAACCGGATGAACTAATTTCAATTTTTTTTTTTGTAGAAGGATAAGATTTTTTTGTGATCTTAAAAATGATGTGTCATAAGATAGAGAATAGCATTTAAAGAATGAAGAGGTGGAACATAGAATTTAATCAATAATGGTTTTGAACTGCCCGATGCCCCCTCGAAAACTAGTTTTTTTCAAATTCGTGTCTATTTTATATCCAGAGTTATTCTAGGTGGCTCGTTTTGAAATGAAGGCACTGTATATCAAATTTTAACAGACATTTTTTATTGTAAAAGTGCGCTCTTCTATATTTAATTAAATTAGAGTTTGAACGTTATTTGGCCTCATTTTAAGTGAAACCAGTGATTTTTTGCAGAATATCTTCTTTTATTCGATTGTAAGTAAGATTTCAATATTTATTTGCGTAGTCATAGTTGAAACAATTCAACTTATTCGAACTAGTATAAACCACGTAAAAATAATGTGTCGAGTGCGGTTAAATTAAGTTATTTTTGTTGGTGAACAATTGTTTGGAGAAAAATGTATAAAAAAATATAATCGCGAATTCAAACTGCAGTAATATTTTATGTATCTAAGCCAAATCTAACGGTATAACAGAGTTTTTTGTGCTACTCACAGAAACATAGATATACGTCATAAAATTATGATAAAAATATGATTAAAACCTATGATTAACGTCCAGTGTCATATACACACGTTAAATATACAGGGTGCTCCATTCTTATAGGCACAAACTTCAGGAATGTATAGAGTATGTAAAAATAATATAAGAAAAAGAATATGAATATAATTCAAAAAATCCACTATAACTTTTATACAGGATGTTGAAGTTTCATTAAAAATAGTTTATAATTTAATGTCTTAAGGAAGACAAAAGCTATCGCACTGGAGTGGCATAAACCTTTTTTTTTATAAAACATCCCCAAATATAAAAGTCTAGTGGATTGAGATTTGGCAACCTCGGTGGCCAGGCCACTGATCCAACGCCATGATGCATTTTATTTTTTCCTAAACGACTAATAATTCAACGCTGTTTATAATTTGCATTTAACCATTCTCTTACAACTCTTCCAAAGTGCGCTGAAGCACCATCCAATTGCATCTAATTATCGTATCGCAAATCGGAGGCGAAATCCTCGATATAGTCAATAAGTTTAATCTTGGGGGTAGTAAATGTGGACCACAATGCCAAATGTTCACACTGAATTCATCTTGAAATGAAATCGAATTTCGTGAGAGTTTTCGTGGGCCTAAATATGAAATTAAAAGCCACTGGCAAAAATTCAAGCGCTTTCTAACATCCCCAGGACGTAAATGTTGCACGTTCTATAGATAATAAACATGTCTGTGATCGTCTCGTAAAATTCGTATTATTTGCCATTTCGGTATTTTCAGTTGCTGAGCATCTGTGCGAGAGCTCAGCCTCACATTATTATTAAAAGCTTGAAGAATACGATTTCGATTATTATTTCTACTAATTCTGTTCCTTTCATTATTTACGCGCAAACCGAAAGTTTTCTATTTGGAAAATGTTTTTGATACTCACAAACTGCTGCCTTAGCATTTCTGTCACCTAATCCATAATAGTAAGGAATATCTGCATATTCTTCGTTACTAAACAGCATGACTTTCACAGTTACAAGGACAAAGTAATAACACAATTAATCGCACTAATCTCAAAAGACACAGTTACAACAATAATTGTTTTTCTAATGTTCTCGTTTAGTCTCTTTATAATTAGAATGATTTAGTTAATGAGTCTAATTTGGAGCCCCTTTTCATTAGAGGTAATGGTAATGGTAATAGTGGGGGAGGCTGACGCCTGGCAAGTAGGCCACAGACGGGCCCTTTTTACCAACCCCCAGTTGTCCCCTCAGCCATGTGCTTCTCTTGCTCCCTCATCGAATCTTTCCGACCTTCTGATGAAGGTCAGGATGTCACTCATTGCGAGGGAGCTCATCTCCTCCCTCAGAAGCGCCTCAGAACCGAAGATACTGTGTCTCAGGCGCCCAAACGCTTCACATTGTCCCAGGAAGTGGTAAGATGTCTCTTCATCACTCCTGCATCTTGGACATGTAGGATCTTCCTCAATACCTATCAATGATAGATGCCTCTTAAGTCTGCAGTGGCCTGTCAGAACACCGATTAAGAGATTCAGAGTCTTACGACGCCGTCCCAGCAACCAGGCCGATCTCGATTTATTCGGCCCCGTCACAAAATCTCGGGTTTGCCTGCAGGCCCTGTTGGTCCTCCAGTGCGTCCTCAGTGTCTCGTGGGCCCACTCATTGGGGGCCGTTGTGACCTGCCTTCTTGAAATATCTAACATAGGCTCAGGCACGTGACAGGGTTCCTCGGCTCCGAGTCTAGCCAATTCATCGGCCTTCTCGTTGCCTGGAACTCCCATATCTCCCGGCACCCATACCAGTCTCACTTGTTTATGCCTGGCCAGCTCTTCTAGGGCATCCCCACACTCCTGGACGAGAGCTGATCTCGTCCTGGGGGAGCACACCGCTTTTAGAGCAGCCTGGCTGTCGGAGCAGATGTATATCATATGTTCCGCCCCATTCCTAACCTCAGCCCTACCTGCCACCGCTAGGATGGCGTAAACCTCTGCCTGGAAGACCGTGGTGTACGAGCCTAGAGCAAAGCTCTCCTGTACTTCTTTGCCTTCCAGATATATTCCCGCCCCGGAAGACGATCTAGTGGCCAGCCGAGATCCGTCTGTATAACACACGAGAGAGTCCGGGCGGAAGTCAATTGTTCCTTCACTCCACTCCTCCCTACTAGGAAGAGTGAGAGTGTAATTCCTTTCCAACCTTAGCTGATCTTTCGCTTCTCTCACCTTCAGGACAGAGAGAGGGATTTCCCTCTCCGTCAGTCCAGCAATTGCTGCGTGACCTTCAGCTCTGCCTGAACACTGCCAGCTCCCAGAATCCCGCATTCTCAGATAGGCCGCCATAGCCTCCCTCTTTATCCACGAGGGAAGCGTTGGCAGGCCAGAGCAACTGTCGGTGTCGTCCTCATTGCGCCAGTGATCCCTAGGCATTAGAGGTAAGGTATCATATATCATGCAATTATATAAAATCGTACACGGTCAAGTAGATAATTCTGAATTTTTAAGTTTGCTCCAGTTTCACGTGCTTAGAATTGGTTCCAGAAATTGTGTGATATTGCTTGTACAAAGCACAAAAATTCTTCGTTATTTAGCATGTGCAGATTGTATAACGAAGTACAATACTCACTGATATTTTTTGTGATGACTTACATGTACTTTTGAATGCTATTACGGAAACGGTTAACACCAACACATTAATTTAATTAATTTAATATATTAATAAATTGTTATATAGGTCGCTAAATCATATTATTATATGAATTATAAATCTCATATTATAGTGTCTACTGATATTGATACACTTCTCTTTTTTATTATTATTTGTTTATTATTGCGTCGCTCTTTCCTTTTATATTGTTTTTGTGTAGTATAACTATCTCTATATTGTATTCAAATTTATGGAGAGTTGTGTCTGTTGGATTTTAATAAACGTTATTATTATTATTATTACTATTATTATTATTATTAATATATATATTTTTTTCGGAATATCCGATGCCGGTCAGTCCTCCCGTGGCCTCCGACGCCTCACGGGAGTCGCGCCGGCACATCAACTACAGCCACTCCCCAGTACTTATTTCTATGAAAGTCTTTGCTTCGAGTCCTGCCCTGTGCGCGGGCTTTCGCTCCACCTCTTACTACCGAAGTTAAATATTTTACACTTATCCGTTTAAAGAAATTCCAGTCGTATTTGTTATTTTTTAATATTCCACGAATGTAAAGTTCTTTGCTTCGAGTCCTGCCCTGTGCGCAAACTTTTGCTCCACCTCTTATTACCGAAGTTATTTTACACCTATTCGTTTAAAGAAATTCCAGTCGTATTTGTTATTTTTCCTTCTAACTGGAACTGATAGACATCACCCCGTGATTTATATGGTGTGAATTTTTTTGTACTATTTATTCGCTACACCGCACCGTAGTAAAATATAGATATGTATCAAGGTATGGTTTATGTTAGAACACAGCTATTAAATTTGATTGAGGAATATGAGTGTAGCGTAATAAGACGTATGAGTTATTAAATAATATTATTAATGTTAGTTTGTCATGTTTTGTTTAATTGGTTAATTACCGTTGCTGTTTTGATTTGTTATTTTAATGAGAATCAAAACATAACACGATCTTTTGTGGGTTCGCGGTCAAGTGTTAGGGACATTTGCCTCTCACCCTCGAGTCCCGAGTTCGATCCCCGGACGATCTAGGATTTTTTCTAAACCAAAAATTAATCCTAGCATACTCGGTGTGTGTCTATTATCTTTAAATGTGTAGCTCTCTCCCACACAAGGTACCTTCAGGGACACAGGGAGTTGTATTATCTGTGGTGTTTAATTTAATTCATTTCAGTTGAGTAAATGTGGATTATTATGATTTACCCGTCTACGTATATATATATATATTATAACTATTTAACATTTCAAAATGTGTTTAACATTATATGCAGTGTGTTAAATCTCTCAAAAGCAGCATTCTAGCGGGATTTCCTTCACTCATCAACTAGTTGGCGCAATACGATTCAACACAGTAGCACACGGATGAACGGGAACTCAAGCAGGCCAATATTCTGACACTCTTGACTGGTGTGTGATAGCCAAATCTATCAGAGAAAGTCAGCAACAGTTTGAAAATCCACAAGTTAAAGCAGATTTGCGTACTAAATGTAAACATGTAATAAAAATTAAATGTAGAGTAGTTATTTCTAACCCATCTACATATTTTGTGTCTTCAAGGTAACGACACTGGAATTAATCTCATGGCTCCAACTCTCCTCATCACTAGAGTCCGTATCTTAAATGACAATTCCAGAGAGGGATTCTGAATTACACGATATGCAATACCAGTAATTTTTCCATATCATCGTCATTATTGGTAAACTATTGTATTACCAGTTTTTAATCATAAAAAAAGTTCTCCAAAACTTTTGTAAAGTTACAGTAGTTAAAAACGTCTGTCATTAACTATTATTGCTACACAAGCTCAAACATCGTTAAATATAAAAGTTTTATTTTATAAACCATAGTGAAAATCCATGCGAACGTTTCTCCCAAAGGAGTTGGGATATTTAGCATTTTGTATTGAAAATGAATATAGTAGAGCTCGGAGAGGACTGGAAGTATTCTACCTATAAACAAAAATTTAGGAACTAGAAGGGCATTAGGTACGGTCCTGAAACCTCTACCGCGGAGTGGCCCTTAACAAGGATCCAATCTTTACAGCAGAAGCGTAACTAGCAATTAAAACGCCTGTGGTCAGCCAACGAAAATCTATTGGATCTTTTAAAGAATTTTTTTCAAAACGTTTTTGTTTTTCGTCCAAAGTGACTGAGGTTAGTAGGCTGTCAAAGTCGACAGCAGGTTTAAGGGGTTGTTCTTTCATTTATTTTTTTCGACATCTACATCTCTCTGAGTTATAAGGACTTCTTAGTTTTTGTCAGTTTATGCTTGACATATTTAACATCTATTCGACCTTTTAAGGATTTTTCAAAACTGTTTTTTTTTGTTTTTGAATTTCCCGGGCATCGGGGTGACAGATAACCTTTTAAATGGCAAAGAAATAAACTTTTCTACACAAGACAAATGTGGAGTCTCTGAAAAAGTTCACATATTTTAAGTATGCATCAATTACATCTGTCGACGTTGAACGAACCTTCTCACGATACAAATAGTTTTTTAATGAAACGCACCGGAGATTAATACTGGAACATTTTACAACAAATATTAATAATATGATTTTACTCCTGTGATTGCTAGTTAAAAATATATGTATGTGTTAGTGTTACATTCACCAATACATTCAATTGTCTTTACAGAATTTAGATATCTCCAGACGTTCACGAATTATAAGGAAAAACATGCAAAAACACCGTCCGATTTCGCACAATTTTTTTCAATGCCACTCGTTGATATAACAATCTTCTGATTTTTCTCACTTTTTTGCGGTGCCCTATGTTTTGAGATATTTGTATGGGCAACTTTTGTAAGCAAAAAACAACCATTGAGCCTAAAAGATGTTGAGGATCCATGAAAACACATTTTATCCCTTTTTACCTCCTTAGGGGTCGTAGCAACATCGACGGTGATGCACTCACCACTAAGTATAATTTTCACTAGGTGAATCAGCAATGAACCACAAAAAGAGATTTTTATAATTTCGTACTATCCTTCCATACCTGACTTGACTTTTACGTCAATGTCATCCAAGATACGGATTCTACTCATCGCTTCAGTAGAGACAATTATAGCTTTTGGCAGAAAATAGTCCAGATATTTTGAAACATTGTGAATTGGTAGATACTGATGTCCTAATAACGCCGACGTTGCCATATTGACAAGGTGACGCCGAAAAACATTTTTATTCGATATTTTATTTCCGATGAAAAGTGGTTTTTATGAAATTCGAATACCCTAGTTAAGTTTATCTAAAATTTCGTCTTTGTTATATATTTTCTCGCTATACAGCAGCTAACTCAACTAGTACATCAGCTTTTATAAATAACTTAATCCTTATGGGAGCAAAAGCTGTGAAACAGCGTAAGTACAACTATATCACAACAGTGTAATAAGTAAAGCTGGCCGAGGTGGCTGGAGTACAGCCACGGTCTTACGCTGGCGTCACACGTGCCGATTTAGAAGTGATTTACGCTGCAGTCTTATTTGAAAGGTTAATGCGTGAGGTTGTACCTATTAATTATATATAATGTCAAACGCGCCAAAGGGTAAAAAACGACCGTAGGCGGACAAAGTGAATAAATTTGTCGGTGAATTTCCGGATTTATTCTATGACGGATGCAAAATAATTTGTAAAGTTTGCAATCAAGACTTAATGTGCTGGCACAAAACAGATTATCGTCGTCATATCAATACCGTGCAACATCAAAATAAAAAAAATGGCATGCCTTTGACAACTCAGTTTATGTTTGATTTATTGTTCATGTTAATAGCCTGTAATATTCCGCTACACATACTGGATAAACAACCATTTCGGGAGTTTTGGAATAAATACAATCCCCAGGTGAACTTACCAAGTCGTACATCGTTGCGAAGATATATTCCAGCCGTTCGTGAAGACATTGTAAATAGGATTAAATGTGGATTAAAAAATACACGGCTCTGGTTATGTATTGACGAGACGACAGATTGTAAAAAAAATTCTATTTTAAATATTATAGTACGTGTACTGGATCCTCTTAAACCGACATTTCCACTTTTACTAGCTAGTAAAAGACTAACTGCGTGTACTGGCGAAATAATTACGCGTGTGGTGTTGGAGACATTCGAAAAATTTGAACTTTCAACAAGTCAAGTATTGATGTTTGTGACTGATGGTGCCGCGACAATGTGCGTGGTAGGCCGTTCTCTTCAAAGAGACAATTGTAGGGTTTTACATGTTACGTGTAAAGTGCATGCGTTACATCTTGTGGCAGAAACGATTCGAAAATGTTTTCCAGAGGTAGATGCATTAATAGCAAATACAAAAATAGTATTTCTCAAATCTCCTAAACGGCTTCGAGCATTTCACAGACAGTGTCCTGGTATCCCTGAACCACCAGAGCCGATTCTTACACGTTGGGGAACGTGGTTCAAAGCGGCTTTTTATTATGCTGAATATTTTCAACAAATAAATGCTGTGATACTACAGTTCAACCCTAACGAGGCTGCAGCTATTAGGGAAAGCCAGACAAGCTTTCAAGACGTTTCCCTTGAAACAGATTTAAAAACTATTAATAACAGTTATAGAGGACTACACGACGCAATAGAAAAATTGCAAAATAGTTCGTTGTCGTTAGTGGAATCGTTGCAAATAGTGGACGACGTAAATACACAGCTACAGGCTATAAATGACGCAAAAAATAATCGCGTTAGTGAAAAATTCGAGAGTGATCCTGATTTTAGCAAATTAAGACAAATTTGCGATGGTGCATCTACAACTTCGTTAAGTGAGTTCACAGATTGTTTTACTTATGCCTGTATTACATCCGTAGATGTCGAACGGTCATTTTGAAAATACAAACATATTTTTTCACCAAAGCGAACATCGCTGACGGAGACAGATGTAGAAACATACCTGATGTTATTATACTATAGATCTTCCCCACTTTGTGATGACGACAACCAAACTACTTCATAAATCTGCTTAAAAGGGTGAGTTTTATACAAATTTTTATAAAATGTAACATTATTGTTAAAATTTATTTCCATTTATTGTACTTATTCAAGTATTATGATATGATGTAAACATATGACGGCTCTGTCGGCCAGGTGACCTCAGCCAGCTTTAGTAATAAGTTCGCATCATACTGTAAATATTATTGCAGCACTTATAAAGGATATCGTAACAACATTGTAATAAAGCAAATTGTAATTTTGTAGGTGCTCTTTAATTTGTCTTATGCAGTGAATGTGAGCCAGTCCACAAACAAAAAAATTCAATAGAAATGTACGCAAAAAAGTAGTACTTAATAAAGTGGATTACTTTCGACCAGAAATATTTTTATTTTAAAGTTTGTTGTTAGTAGAGAAAAATAGAGGTATATCTGCACTGTACTGCTCATATTTTTTCCCTTCTCTTTTTTATAGTTTAGTTTTCCAATCAATTATTTCCAGAACCTCAAAACTGCATATTAACTTTCTAATTAAATTCTTGTCTAATAATTTCTATTTTTATTAGTTTACCAATTATAAACGACAGTTAAATTTTGCTTCTTACTTTTCACTATCAAGCAGTGCAAACAATAAAACAAAGTTTGCCATTCAATTAAATTATACAGTTATTATGCATAACATAGAAAATTAATGACAATAACAATAATAGCCCTTGTCGAAAAGGCTGAGGATGTCCTTAATGATAACTACATTAGAGAATCCTTTTAAAAAAAATATGGAGTAAGTAAATGAAAGAATGCAAACAATTATTGCATTTGTTGAAACATAATTAAATTGTATTGTAACAAAAATCATTATAACCATGTTCAGGTCAATAATCCAGCATTTTACATATAGTATTTTAATTTCATTAGAGAGCCAACCTATTACCATAACATTGACATGGGTATTCAATTCAAATTGTTCATTACTATGCCACACAAAATAATAAATATGACACTGGCTTGCATCGCTAAGTGAGAGGCAGTACCATTCAAGTATCCACCTCAATTTCTTAACCAATCGCCGTACCAGCTCTTGAATATCAAGTAGTCTATGGAGAAGGTGCCTATGGTATGCATACTGGGTTATACCTACCTTTAGATCTTAGATAGCGAGTACCACTCCAAGCTCATGTAGTGGCAACTTATAATGAAAATATGGAGTGAATTTTTATCTTTAAAATTGTTGTATCATCAAAACAGTTGAAATATTTAACATTTTTTTATTTACGCATGAAATATGTTTATTAAAATATGCCATTATTGATGTGCGTATAGTTTTATTTAATGGATTCTACAATTGCAAAATTATTTATAAAAAAAACATTGTTTTCTAGTTCCTATAATTACAGGGCCATTACAAAAGTCATCATAGTTTAAAATGCTTTTGTTTTTATATTAATGATTTTTTTTTTAAATTTGGTGTCATAATAAAAATTTATTTTATGACTATTCGACACTTAGTTGATTGTACCATAGTAGTTTGATTCTGGATACTGGTAATTCCACGTTCAAGTTTAAACAGCTGTGGTACAAGTCGTCCTTAGAAAGAGAAACAATCTGAATATCAGGAGATACAGAAGAAGGGTAATGTGATTTATTTCCTGAATAACTTTGAAGATAAAATTTTTTTTGAAAAATTGGTGAAACACGTCGACCTTGTTTCCAAGGGGGACATATTTTAATGTAATACTTGTATACCTATCATCATCCCTCTACCCTACACGGCCACCCCTTCAAAAAATTCAAATGGCAAAGGGGGTCGAGTGATACATTTTTTTCAAAGGTCTTTCAATTCTCTACATAACTGTGTATTTTTTTAAACTTTTATCGATTCATTCCTGAGAAATAATTGTTTCATTATTTTAGGTTCGGGAAATAAAAATGAAAGAAGCAGTTTAAATTATCGTATGTATTGTTCAAAATGACCCCCACCGACTTCCATACAATAGTATAATCTGTCTTGAAATTCTGTACGAACATTTCTGAACACATCAAATGTCCCCACAGAAAGAAATCCAAGGGAGTTAAATCGGGTGACCTAGCGGGTCACTCCACAAGACCTCTTCTTCCAATCCATCGCACAGGAAACCGATTTTCCAAAAATTGACGGACTGTTATAGCAAAGTGTGGGGGTGCCCCATCCTGTTGAAAAAATAGTTCGCCCTCTAAAAGATTATCGTCCTCTTCGAGGATTTGGGTAATCATTGGGTCAATGTTATTTTCTAACAGATCGAGGTACCTTTCGCCATTTAAATTGTCAGGAATAAAAACCGGCCCGACAATGTGATCCCCTAAGGTGCCAGCCCAAACATTTAACTTCTGAAGCCTTTGGGTATGAGTTTCCATGAACAAATGTGGATTGTCTTCACTACAATACCTACAATTGTGCCTGTTTACCTCCCCATTTAACTGAAATGTCGATTCATCAAAAAAACACGTATTGTACAGTAGATTGGCATTACCGTTTAATTGTTCACTAAAAATCTCAGAATTCAAGCCAACGATCGGGATCATCTTCGTTTAATTCGTGTACCAATTTAAATTTATATGGATGAAATTTGTGGGCCTTTACAATTCGATGTACACTGCTTCGTTATACATCGGAAGCCTCAGCTACTTTCCTGATCGATTGAGTATTATCCATCTGCAAATGACCCATAACTGCCATTTCGACTGCTTCATTCCTAATCGGTCGCTGAGGTTCATGCTTTTTGTTTTCTACAGAACCTGTTTTCATAAATTTTGTCAATAATTGTAAAACATATTGAGAACCAACCCTTCTATCTGGGTGATATCTATTGAATATGCGCTCCGTAGCTCTAGCACAATTATCGTTTTTAAAATAAATGCTGACAATTTCTATTCTCTCCTGAAGGGTATAAACCATTTTGAGAACTCACTCTGGTAAAATGTATCTCGATTTAAAACTGGTTGTGAACAAATTAATGTTAAAGGACTATCAAATACTTATGAGTCTTTTACTGTTCTAAAACTAAACGGACAAGGAAAGTGTTTTTATCGAAAAAACTCGTGTTGAATTGAGAGCACTGAAAAATGTAGTTTTTTTATAAATTCCAATACCCAGTGCCGTGTATTTTAGATTTTTTAAACGATTTCGATTGTGTGTAATCAAAAATAAAATTATTTTCCTTAAGAACGAATCGATAAAAGTAATTTGCAAATCTCCTATTACAGTCAGTTAGTAAACGAACCGCTGATAAATTCCAAAAGCAAAGTATGAGTTTAAAATTTCAATTTTTAGATTTACATTTGGACTATTTTCCTAAAAACTTGGGCGACTATAGTGAAGACCAGGGTGAACGCTTCCACCAGGATTTGAGGACTATGAAACAACGGTATCAGGGACGATGGGATAGCCATATGATGGCAGATTACTGCTGGACTTTTAAAAGAGAGACAGTTAATGCAAGCCATAAGAGAAAATGTACGAGCCGTTCCTTTGAGGAAAAGAGACTTCGTCCCAAGAAAATAAGAAAGATTTTGTGAATATCTAAATTTTTATTCAAGCCCGATGATTTATTTTGCCTGTATGAGTTTGAGGTTTAGTTTGCCTGTCTGACGTTTAGTTTGATTTTGCCTATCCAAGGCTAAGTTTGAGTTTCCATGTCTGAACGTCACTTTGAGTTTTGCCTATTTCAGGTTTTGTTTTAGTCTGCCTATCTAAGATTAAATTTGAATTTGCGCGTCTAAATTTAAGTTTGCATCTCTGAGCGTCAGTTCAAGTGGGCCTGCTGCAGCTTTTTAGTTTATCTATCCATGGCTTTGTTTTTTCGTATTTCGGCTTCAGCGGAAAATTTTACTAAAGATAGGTAGGTTTTTTCGCCGTTTGCATTTTTTTAATTTTTGGGAAAAATTGCGGTGTATAGGGAGAACTCACACGATAACAATTTTTTTTTTCATTTTCGGCTTCAGCGGAAAATTTTACTAAAGATGGGTAGGTTTTTTCGCCCAGTTTGCAATTTTTAATTTTTGGGAGCAATTCGTGTGTCTGGGGGAATCCACACGATAATTTTTTTTTTATTTTCGGCTTCATGGGAAAATTTTACTAAAGATAGGTAGTTCTTTTTGCTCAGTTTGCATTTTTTTAATTTTTGGAGGGAATTGGGGTGTATGGGAGGGGGGGAACCCACACGATAAAAATTTTTTTTTCATTTTCGGCTTCAGCGGAAAATTTTATTAAAGAATAGTAGGGTCATGTCTCTATAACAAAAAAAAATTATTTTTTTTGTAGACCGGTCTTATCTGTCGAATGTAACAATTTACAATCATTATACCTCACAGTTTTGTAGAGAATTCAATTAAAAATAAATGAGTTTGCTTCTAGGTTAACGGTTCTTTTTTTACAACATATTAAACATAGATTATAAAATTTGTATACCTATATCTTTATGTAGATAAATTTTTTAGTAAATCAAGGTTTACTTATTAACATGTTTTGTATTCTAGAACATACAGAAGTGAAATCGAAATTTTTTGGTCATGGTTTTTGCAGTTTTTTTCCCATCTTGGGTGTGGCAACATATACCAAATGTTTTAAATTAAGAGCGTTTTTTTACATTCAACATGTCCTTTTACTTTTTTTACTAAACCATGTATAATCGAATGTTATATATTTATATTACAAATACATGTTTTTAGAAGTATGCCGTCTTGTATACATTACACTGCTTGACATGATTTGCGGAATTAGCCATATATAGTAGTGGAATTATAGATATCTAATTAAATAACTAGTTACCACTTTTTTTTCTCAATTTGAAATCAAACTCGCACTTAAAAAAAAATGGTTTATTTTTGTCAGAAAATATTACATTTTAAAAACCTCAAAAATAATCAGTTGGATATAGCACACAGAAAAAAATTAAAAGTATTTGAAAATAGTAATTATGATTGTAACAATAATAAATCAATAAATTGCCCAACACTCATTGCATTGCAACTAAAATTATTCGGTCTATCATTTATACGGTATTTTATTAACTAAACTTGAGAACTTTGGACTTTCCAGGCCAATAGTTAAATTTCTTAAATCCTATTTGCAAGATAGGTATCAATTTGTTCAATACCGTGGATACAGGTCTGGCACATTCTTGCAGAGGTCAGGCATACCACAAGGTTCGATATTGGGACCACTTTTATTTGTCTTGTTTATCAACGATATCACATCTAATCTCCATCGAGTACATTATCTATTATATGCGGACAACTTAAAACTATTTTCCGAAATTAAGTCTGAAACAGATTGCGAATATCTTCAAACAGCATTAGACAACATAAATCTCTGGTGTGCGAATAATATATTACCGTTAAATGGATCAAAATGTAATGTTCTGACATTCACGAGGAAGGTAACCTCAATCAGATATAATTATAAACTGGATGATTTAATATTACAAAGGCCAGATTACATAAAAGATCTTGGAGTTGTTTTTGATCCAAAATTATCTTTCATACGGCATATCGAAACGACTACTTCGTCTGCTTATAAAAGCCTTGGACTTGTCATACGCAATTCAAAGGGGTTTGGTAGCTTAGAGTGCTCTATGTTTCATTTGTTAGATCGCGGTTGGAATATGCATCAATAGTGTGGAGTCCCATTTATAATACACATATTTGGTCTTTAGAAAAAATACAACGACGATTTGTAAAATCAGCAGTATACGTACCTGATGGTGAATATCCGGAAAGAGGCATTCAAAACAATATTTTACTTGCACGTCTCAATCTATCCGAGCTTGCAAAACGTAGGGCGGCACAATTTATAATTTTTTTGTATAAGGTGGTTAATAATTTAGTTGACTGTATGTGGATATTAAACCAAATTAATTTTCAAGTCCCAAGAATATCATCACATCATAACCGTACTTTTAAATTACCTACAGTTAATACTAATATTATGATAGCATCCCCTTTATATCAAATGATCGCAAACTATTGCAACGTGGAGGACAATATTGATATTTTTTCTTGTACCATTGACAAAATTAAAAAAGTTGTACTAAATGAGTGAATGACAATATTTTAATCTGTATAGTTTTGTACAATTTATATTTATTTTTATTGCTATTGTGCTTGTTGTATCATTATTGTCGAATAGCAATATTTTAATTAAAGTATAATGTATTGTTAGTGTTAATTTATTACTATGTATTATATTAATGTTTATTTCTTCATTTCCGTTGTAATATTTATATATTTTTTTTTACTCTAATTGTTGGCAGACTTTCAATTTTTTTGCTTTTTTTTACCTCAATTTATTTTGTTTTGTATCCTGTAATTGGGTTTTACCTGTAGGATATGTATATGAAAATAAATAAATAAGTAAATATTGTGCATGTTATGGTCTTGGCGACTCCGCCATTTTCTTAAATTCATAAATATATTGTTTGTTAAATTCCCAGCCATCATTTAATTTTTTCGTTATTTGGTTTATATAACAGATTTGTTTCTGGTTTGTGTTAAATGTATTTAAATAAATTTATTATTATAATATTATAATTAATTCGAATGTTTGCATACACCTATATTTATTTTATTTCAATAAAATATAGCGAGCAACGCAAGAAAGTAAATAAATATATAGTTGTTTTTATTTATTTTGCTAAAATTGATATTTATAATAAAAATACATACCTAAAGGTGATGCAAAATATAGGCCAATGAATGCAGAAATTATTGTTGACATTTTTTAAAAAACTAAAAAGGGAAATTTTGTTATGTATTACTCATTATATCAAACAACGAAAAATTTTCTGGTATCATTACATTTCTGCAATATACGCTAATCGTTATCACTGCACTGGGCAACTAAGAAATTTTCTAGATAAGATCTGTTCTAATGACCTGCATGTTATCCAGAATTAACACTGTTAAATTTTCTTCTAATGGAAACGTTAAATCAAAGATGTACACAACAAAATTACAATCCTGTATTGTTCCAAGACAAAAAATTATTATTATTTATTTGTTTCAGATACACCATTCAACAATATTTGCATACCAATTATAGGATGGGAATACAGCATAACTACAAAAAAAGAAAGGAAAAGAAACAGTAATAATAACAGAAAAAAATAGAAGGGTAATAATAAATTGGGCAATTGAATATTGACAAATACTCAACGTATTTGCAGGCTCAAAAAAAAAAAAAAAATTAAACATCACATTAATTTTCATTTTTTACGGTTCTTTTTTTTGTGAAAGACAGAAAGTTACATTTTTGCACATTTAGTTGACAGTTATTTTTTACACAAGTCGTTAATTTCTATTCAAGTTTATTTACAAATGAAGGGAATCGCCCTCGGAATCGCCGATAGAATGTCACATGTTTATCATCTGCATATAGCAGACAATTGCAAAATGTTGATAAAAATGTCGAAAAGAAGTGGACCAAACATGGAGTTTTGTAGTACACCAGATGAAACAATGACTTGACACCACGGCATTCCACGTATTGGTGCCTACACGACAAGTATGATGAAGAACGTTCAGACAGATTATCTGAAGAACCAAACTGTTTATGTTTACACAAACCATGATCAAGTCTGTCGAACGCTTTACTAAAATCTATATAGATGGCAACTTGTCTACCAGAATCCACTGATTCGGAAATATACTGTGTTAAGCAAAGAAGTCACTAATCAACTCATGAGTGCTAACGTAAATTGATTTATATAGTAACAGTTTAATAGCTTTGAAAAAAGTTAGAGAAAATTAATCACAGATTTTTTTATCACCATTCTTAAAAGCATGACAAATTTCACAATGTTTCCACACATCTGGAAATATGCCGCAAAGAAGATTAAAGATGTTCATACGAGAAGATGCAAACACTACCGCATAGTCGCGTATGATGAATTCAGTTATGCTTTTAGGACCATAGGTTTATAACTAATTGTTTTTAAAATGTCATAGACGTTATTCATCCAAGAAAAAAAGGCATTATTTACAACATTACGCATTAAGCATTTGCGATATCATCAGATATGTACCAAAAAGTGGAAACATTCCCAAAACTTTGAGATGAATTTGTTAACAGACTCTTTTATTATCAGTATGGATCACTAGCACATTTTAAACATTTAATAAATTAAAAATAGTGTTTAGCCCAGAAAGTCCTAGTACTGTATCTCACGCTACTAGGATTTTCAGAATTGTTTGTTCGAGAAACTTCCTGTAAATATATGCTGAAAACTTCAAATAATTTAATTGATTAAGAAGTAAACTAAACGAAGAGAAACTGACAGTAAGTTATCGTACATAAGCCAGTTTATCTTTTTATTTATATTAAATAAATAAAGAAAATATGGCGCGAATTATCACTTGTTTTTGACATAGTTTAAGAGCTGAAAACAACACGAGATCTATTCAGACAAGTCTAAATACACCAAATACATTTGACGTGACCAAAGTAGTTTGTTTTTCGATTAACTGTTTACAAAAGCTTTTACACGAAAACCAATTTTCTACAGTTTGCATGACTTCGGCGTAATATTATCGTAAAATTGTTTGATAAATAAAAATATATAGCGAAGTATCAAAAGTCAGTCGTGATTCGTACATATTGCAACGTATTTTATGTGTTGCTATGAAAAAGAAAAATGTTTATTTTTACCTTTTCCTCTCCTTCAGTGTTGCAATCTACTTTACTTAAACCTTTATTAACGGACAAGAAGAGCCTTTTATAGACAAATGCAATTTCAAATAGTGTATTTTCAATATACAATGGCGTTCCTGACCACACCTCACGTGAAGCAACCAATTATTTAAATGTTCCATTTGCGCAGGATAAGTTGTTTTTCAACCGAAATCAATGAAATATCATCGATAAAAAAATGGCTCATTAGCAGCCGATTTGACATTTACCCATTAAAGACCATAAAACAGAACCTCAAAGAAAAATCTTGGAATAAGTCTAAAACATTACGCATAATATTTTCAAAGGAAACTGATCTTCAAATATAATATTTTTCCTGACAAATTGTGCACTTTTTGCAAAAAAACAATATTTTTGAAACATCTGTGAATTAAAAGTGCAGTTAAAATTCAAAATTTTTAAATTCTAATAACTTGTAATGTACATAGGTTAAAAGATGAAATGATTTCATTATCTATTTATCGATTCAAAAAAAATAGGGCAGATATACCGCATCTCAAAAACTAGAACAAATCTGACGGTATTTTTGGATGCTGTATCCCCAAATTACCCAAAAACACTAACAAATCACAGGCACCAAAATGTGTGTTATGTGTGTGTTTATGACACCCATCCAAACATTAACTCCAAAAGGCTCTTGGTGATTAACTTGCCTCATTATATGAA
Source organism: Rhamnusium bicolor (assembly GCA_029963845.1). Classification (NCBI taxonomy): domain Eukaryota; kingdom Metazoa; phylum Arthropoda; class Insecta; order Coleoptera; family Cerambycidae; genus Rhamnusium; species Rhamnusium bicolor. The sequence continues at coordinate 1,766,537 of JANEYF010000904.1, forward strand.
GATCTTCACAAGCCCAATTGCTATTGTTGCTCCGATTAAACATACCGAAGTTGGTAGATCTGTATTCATCAGAGACGAGAATACTTTTTGCAAAGTCGTTATCTTGGGTATAACTTTGCAACAACCATTCATAAAACTGTACTCTTCTAGGACGATTCCCTTCGTTGAGATGCTGTTGAACGTCATATTTGTTGCTTTTGAATTTGTTTCTTTAATATCCTAAATACTAAGGTTTGGTCAATATTCCTCTCAACAGTAAGCTCTCTTGTAGAGGCCCTAGGAATAACTTCTAGATAAGATATAAATTTTTACATCTTCGTTGATAATTACATTTTCTACGTTTGGGTTATTGACCCCTTTTTGCATTTGCTACCCAACTCTTGCAAAATATATTCTGTTTGAATGGTTTCTTTCGTGGTAGCATTGAGTAATATCGCGGCCCATTTTATAACATAAATACAAAATTAATTATTATTGCCCAGGTGCAGTAAACTCCCTATCAAAATCTGCAGTTGCTTCTTTTGAAATTCTGTAGCCATCTGTGCCTTTAACTTACAGAATAGCGTATAATTTGTGTTTGCTTTTAATAATAATAATGTTACGCCACTGGACTATGTAGACAGAATATATGGGACTAGAATTTTACGAGAACGGCCGGGAATGTTCTGGAATGTTCTGGACCGTACATGGATGTAATATATAAGTGGCCAGAGCTCAGTCTGGATTTAGAAATGAACTAGTGAAGAAAAAATAAGATTGAAACATATGTGGTTAATTGTGATTATAGTTAAGGCAGTTATTAATTTGCTGTTGCTAATTACTAAGTAATTAATAAAGTAGTGAGTAAGTGTCACCTGGAATTCCTTGTGTGGATAGCAAACACATTACAATAAATATTCCTACTTTTCTCGTAAACTTATTTCAAAAAAAATGTCGTTTAAAACAACAGCGTGAAAGCACAGTAACCGACTAAACATTTCTTATTTGTAAATTGATAAAAAATATAAATCAAAATTGCCTATCAAGGTAAACTTAATTAGGTGCAAATAAATGAAATTGTCTGGAATATTTTTCTAATACATACAGCTTTGAAAGTTTCTAGCTCTCCTTATTTGCAAGGGTGCTTGCATACCTTTAAAACTATATAAAACAATTTGGATGTTGCCATTTAAAAATCTCATTTAAATCGCTTGTTTTTGACTTATTCCATGGCCAACTTGTCCAAACTCTTTCTTTAGGGTTTCATTTCATGGCCTTTAATGGGTAAAAGTAAATCGACTGTTAGTGATCCCTTTTTCATCCGATTTTAAATTTTCAAGAACGGTTGTACAGAGAACTGAATTGTGGTTGCTATTTAAATAAAAAAAAATTGATGTCACTTCCGGTCAAACAGAAAATCATAAATATGTTCTTGATATGTCAAAAGGTGACAATTTATATGTACTAAAACTGTATGAAATTTTGTTGAGATCTGTTAAAAAACAAGGAGGCTTGTACCTTGTTTGAGATTCGCCCGATATAACATTAAAAGAACAATGAGTTTAGACCATAGATTTTTCCAGATCATTACGGGGCTTCTAAATGTCTCTTACAACATGTTATACTATTTTTTTTCTAAATGCATAATATACGGCATTTGCAGTTACTCAAGATGAAAGGGTGGTTATCACCCCCTCCCCAAAACAATTTACATATAAACAAAGTACAAAGCTTTAGATATACAAAGCCTGCCAACTCACACACATTCGGTGTAAGGTTTCGCAAATATCAGGAGAAGCTTGGCTCTATTTAAATATTTACTGGGTTTCTCCAATTACACTATTGTGTTTTTAGGGCGTTATGACGTCACTGTTGACACTCGGCACGTGTGATGCGTCGCGACGTTAATTTAAACGCGTGTTTGATTACGCTCTGTGTTTGCCTTCGTTAACACGGATCAGTGATCAGAGATTTTCAAAAGAGGCTTGATAAGTGCCGAGATTATAACATGTAAATTATATATGTACACATATACACATATATATACAAGATACGTCTCAGATTCTCACTGCGAATTTTGGTTCACGTCTGTGATTTATTAGTTATAACTATTACTAATTATGTCTTCAAGTGTACATAAAACATTGTATATATGCAGCATTTCTTGACCGTACGGGATTTTAAACCCAAACCCGATAATCAAGCCACCCTCTTTGCAAACTTACAAACGCAACAAAATATCTATTTCACGGCTACCTAACTCCAAACCACCGCCGTCTTTTTATCCCTCTTTACCGAAGCCCCTGTGTCAGCTAGACCGACCAAAAACCCTGCTTTAGAGCTGGCTATGATACGCCTCTAATCCAAAATACGGGGACAGGTGGTGGGTATCACAGTAGGCTAGGCTGACTTAATCCCTGTTGTCATCCCAGTAGGCACTGACGTGCATAGCTGACTGTGGCTTTAGACTGAATGAGAGATCATCTGAGTGGAAATATTTGTTTGACACTTTTCACAATGGCCTTAGCAGACCACACGCATTTTTTGCCTATGTTTTTATCTTTTGGGTTTTGATTTTTATGTTTGTGTTAGTTTTGACACTTTTAATTCTTATTTAATGCACTAGCAGGGTATACGAGAGTTTATTTTATTTCATCACAAATGTTTCAGGATTTCTCACTGAAAATAAAAGTACACTTTTTTCAGAAGTGCTTTATCCCTGAATTAAAAGGTATAAACGATGTTGTAATACTACTAATTCTTTGTTCTTTAGTAATGCGAGTATCTCTCTTTATCTTATCCACAGTTCTAAAGTAACATACACTTTATTTAAAATTTTTATACTATGCAATATACAGGATGTCTTTTCACCCATTGTCCGCCAACGTCCTATTTTAAAATTATGTTCCTTGACAGTGGCGATTCGTGGGTAAAGAGTTAGGGAGGTCAATTAGAAAAGTTTACTGTATTACCTACCTTTCAAAATGATTTAAATTCCAAGTCGAACCTCCGGTCTTTTTGAGATGCAAAGTGGTCAATTACTTTTTCATTAAAGTCTTTTATCTTCTTTATTAATGCCCTTTCTATGGTAAGCATAGCTAAAGAAGATAACCTTTCCTGACCCATGGTATTTCTTAAAAATGTCTTTATTCTTTTTAAGGTGGAAAAACAACGTTCACTTTCGACGGTAGTCATAGGGAGAGTACACAAGATTTTTAACAGTTTAACACTTTCAGAAAAAGTATTGCACAAATTATCTTTAAAAAAAGCTGTAACAAAGCAACTGCACCTTCATTATTGGAAAAATCTTCTCGGCTATATAATACTTCTAATTCAGTTTTAAGTTTCAAATGATTTATCTTGAGGAAAGCTTTTTTTATAATCTTTAAATCGATCTGTGTGAAATAACTGAGACACTGTTATATGATTACTGAAGCCTAACCTGTTTTTGATCTCAGATGTAATTATATCACAAGCTTCTAATGAAATTCTCCTTTTTGATTCTTCCGTTTTACATCTCTGGGCAGACTGCATGGATGTCTCCTCCAAACAGTTATTCAAAATTTTATTTCTGATGTCTTCAATTTTACTATTAAAAACGCTAATACACTTATTTACTGTTATGACATCGATATTACATTTTTTGTAATTGATTGAACAATGTATCACAATGAGGCATAACTAAATGCAAAAAAATTTAATCAGTAAAGAAAATGTTCATTTTGTAAGTAGTTTTTTAAACCAATAGCTTGGTTTAGAGTGTTGTTTTCTGATTCATTATCAATGATTTTTTCTAAACAATCTAATAATTCTGTTCGATAGGTATAAACAATCTCTATGCACTTTGTATTAAAATTCCATAGTGTTGGAGCCGCTTTAGGTAATCTCACCTTAACAACATTATCTAACACGGCTGTTCTTTTTGGCGATTTTCTAAAAAATGAAGAAAAGCTATGTAAATTAGCAAAACAAATTGTTATGCTTTTATCCTGACTTGATGCTTTTTGTAAAATTAAATTTAGTTGATAAGCGTAACAATGAATAAAATTTGCTGGATTATAACTTTTTTTAATTTTGTCTTGTACACCTCCAAAAGCACCACTCATTACTGATGCTCCATTGTAACTTTGTGCTATCAATTTTTCAGGACTTTCGTTAATTTTCAGACATTCTAACTCTGTTAAAATTACATCTGTCAAATGCTGCGATGTCGTTCCTTGAGGCTGAATAAATTTCCAAAATCTCTCACATACAACACCGTCTAAAACGTATATAAACACAAAAACTACTTGTACTTTATTCATAACCCAACTTATGTCCATCTTTCAGTTTTAATATATTTTGTACAACACTCATATTTAATAGTAAACACAAAAAACACTGTTTTACTTAATTTCACGACAAGTAGAGATTTACTAATAAAATGTTCACAAATAAAAACATTAAAAACAACACGACAGAATTTACCAACCAACGCGTACCTAGTCAGCATTAAGACTGCTCACTGCTCTACTGAACTTAGTGAACTTCGTGCGTTACCGCTTCCGTAAAATGTGTCAGTGACATTGTCCCCGTCAGTGTTTTCTGTCTCTTTTGCTTTCTGACGATTCGCGCATAAGTCTATTTCACTTTAATTCGTTGTAAATTCAGTCCGTAGCTAGCTTTGAGGACAAGTTGTGGATTGACCCAAGATTTTTAAATTCTATAAATGAATAATGTAATGAATATTAATGTAGAGGCTCGGTGCTCGGGGGAGGATACGAAATCCTGCGATCTAGATAGTATTGTGCATAGAATGAACTAGAAACTTTAATATATTTTTTTAAGAATATTAAAAATATATATATTATATATTTTTAAACTTCAGAAAATCAATAGCTCATTTTTTTTATTTGTATGTGGGAGGTCATTGACCAAATGACCCTATAGAAGAACCGCCTTGGGCGTTAACCTAGAATTAATTCATTTTTTTAATTTCTATCTTCGTAAGAGGAATCAATTTGTACAATAACAGGGTCATAGATATATGGAATTTATATCGCAATCAGATGTTCCAAAGGGTTCGGTATTGGTCCCCTTGTTTATTATATTCATAAATGATATCGCATTTGACCTCTAATATCCACCTCTCTTATATGCTGATGACTTGAAAATTTGCCATGAAATTGATAGTATGTCTGTAATAAATTACAAGAAGACAAACATAAACACACTCGATGACTTGTGAAGCTAATATGGACTATCACTAAATATCAGTAAATGCAACATGGAAGTTAAAGAAGTTACAACTCGATTACAATATTAACGGCATTACACTGTAATGTTGCGATAGTTTTATAAATCTAGGTGTTCCTGTCGACTACCAACTTTTGGTTAGGGAGCATACAAATAACATTATATTGCCATCCCTTAAAATGCTTAGTTTTATAATGCGTAACTCAGGCGCTTTTCATAATACAATTACACTAAATACTTTTTCTACGACTGCTATGAAACCTGTCGCTAATGAGATTTTCATTGATTAGAGTATCAACTACGTTTCAATTACCTGTGGCCAGAACTAATACATTACTACGGTCACCTATCTATAATATGTGCAATAGTGTGAACAGCGTTAGCATGTTCTGCGATATACACCACAACAGCCTAAATGAGCTTACCAAAATTGTCATAGAACATGGCAACCTCGCCTAACTGTTTTGACTGTTTGTTCTTATTTAATTTACCTTGCTTTTGTGTTATATTGTCTTTTCTTTTTCCTAACTCAACTTAATTAATCTAACATTATTTTATTTTATCATAAGTTAACTTGAACATTCAACAATTTTAATGTAAGCTTATACATTTGTTTATTTTTTACCCCTTACTTTTGTTAATTATTGTTACTTTTACTGTTAATTATTATTCTTTTTGTGTTCTTTTTTTTAGTAGTATATGTGTATTTATGTGTATATATATGTATATATGTATATATGTATATATGTATATATATGTGTGTGTATATGTGTATATATATATATGTATATATGTGTATATATATGTATATATGTGTATATATATGTATACATATATGTATATATGTGTATGTGTATAATTTTTAATATAGTTTAGTTTAGCTTAGATGAATATTAACTACTAATTTTGTCCTGTAATTGAATTCCTTTGTAATCTGTTGGGCAATAAAGGCGTTTATTTTTTTTTTTTTTTTTTTTTTTTTTTTTTTTTTTTTTTTTTTTCGGAATATCCGATGCCGGTCAGTCCTCCCGTGGCCTCCGACGCCTCACGGGAGTCGCGCCGGCGCATCAACTACAGCCACTCCCCACATCCCGCAGGGTTAGTGACTGTAGATACCAGAATCGTGTGCCCTAAGCAGACGGAGAGAACCCAGAATGACCGCCTTCTGCATTTGACCTGCCAGCCACTCGGCTGGTTTTTGGCAGGCCGGTATGATCTTCAGTTCCGAGAGCAGCGTAGGCTTTATCCCTCCGAGTACACCGATAATAAGGACGACCATTTTGACCAAGTAGCCTGGGTACAGCACTTGGAGCTCGTACCGGAGATCGCGATATTTGGTCCGTTTCTCCTCCTCCTTCAAGGTGATGTTTTTCTCCGCAGGTACCGAGAACTCGATGACATACATCACCTTGAGTTGATGGCCGAGGAGGACTATGTCAGGCTTGTTGGCTTGGATTAGCCTGACAGTCGGGAACGAGTAGTTCCAGTAAATCCGGCATTTCTCGTTCTCGACAACGGACTCAATATCTCCGGGGACGTAAGGCAGCACTGGTGTCTGGTCTACCCCGTACGAGTGCCTTAGATGGTAGTATAGCACTCGTAACGCCGCGTTATGCCGGTGGATGTAGGCCGAAATCGCATATATAGGGCATGCAGATAGTAAGTGCATGAGCGATTCCGGCGCCTGATGGCAGGTCCTGCAGTTGATATCAGGAACCTCTACACGCCACACGCGGCTACGGTAGACCAAGGTGTTGATAACACCATCTTGACAGGCCATAATGAATCCCTCGGTCTCCGACTTAAGCCCTGCTGACCTTAGAAAGGCGAAGGTCAGCCTGGTCGATAAACCCAGTGTTTCTATGTTCTTATAGAAGACACCATGCTGGGGTTTATCGACGTGCTGCCGAAACAGTTTCTCCTGTTCGGCAGCTCTAAATCGGGCTTTCAGACGATTTGGCTGAAGTTCGGTGACTGACTCAACATCAGCACCTCGCCGGCCTCCTCGCCTGATGTCAAATGCGAGACCGAGTTCATCTGCGGCTCTTTTTGCTGCCTTGAACAATCCTGCTCCTACTCCTACAGTTTCGTGATGTTTTACGAACCGCAAGAGGGGATCTGAGCTCCTGAGGATGTTACATGCCATACTCAGTACTACTCTGCCATGCGTACACTCCAGGCTCAAGAGTCCTCGGCCCCCCCGTTGACGTGGGAGGTACACACGAGGAACGGACGATCTAGGATGAATACTTCTGTGAATATTCATCATCTTGCGGGTATCTCTGTCTAATTGGCGCAGCTCATCTACCCTCCACTTTACTACTCCGAAGGAGTAGAGCAGAATCGGAACGGCAAGCATATTAGTTGCAGACACCTTGTTCTTCCCCGAAAGTTCGGAGGACCAAATCTTTCGGAGGCGGTGTCTGTACTTGCCGCGGAGAGATTCCTTTATTTGTGTTACATCCTGGATGTGCCTTTGTTGTACACCCAGGTATGTATAGGTCTCTCCGGCATCCAGATGTCTTAGGATGCTTCCGTCTGCGAGCTGCGCATCTTCAGGGAATTCCCCGCATCGTCCTCTCTTGAGGTGGACGACTGCACATTTGTCCAACCCGAACTCCATACCAATTGCCCGCGTATATTCTTCGACCACCCTAAGAGCGTTTTGTAGTTCGCGCTCTCCGGAGGCATAAAGTTTAAGATCATCCATATAAAATAGATGGGTGACCTTATGCCTCCGGTCGCTGGGTGGTCCAGATTGATATCCGCGGGTTTGGCGGAGCCCAACAGACAACGGCAGCAGTGAGATGCAGAAGAGGAGAGGACTCAGGGAGTCACCCTGGAAAACTCCTCTCCTAAATGCCACCTGCTCTGTCGTGACCCGCTGTGCACCTGATGTTATGGTGAAGCGGGTCTTCCAGAGCGGCAGCAGCTGTTCTATGCATCTCACTAGTGGTGCTGGTACCGCAAGACATTCGAGTAAGTGCAACAATAGCTGATGCGACGTTGTATCAAATGCCTTGCGGTAGTCAATCCAGGCCATCGATAGATTCCGCTTGTATTGCACAGAATCCTGTGTAATACAGCGGTCTATCAGCAGGCTGTCCTTGCAACCTGCCATGCCCTTCTTGGCACCACGCTGTTCGTGTATCTGCTGGAAGACCGGATCAACAGACCTCAGTGTCCTAGCATACAAGATACGTGTAAATATCTTGTAGCAGGAGTTAAGGCAAGTGATCGGCCTATAATTCCTCGGGTCGGAGAGATCCCCCTTTTTGGGGATAAGCACAGTACGTCCCTCGACGAACCAGTCCGGAATCTGCTGCCCCTCGTTCAACCATGAGTTGAAAACTCGCGCCAGACGACGGTGAGTGGAAGGAAATTTCTTCCACCACCAGTTGTTAATGCCGTCTGGGCCCGGGGCAGCGAAGTTCTTGGTACCAACAAGTGCTTGTTGGACTTCCTCCGTACTGATTGCCGGGCACACTTCTTCTGGCTCTTCAAGATGTCTGTGACACAGAGCCTCGAAGTGTGCAATTGATGGAGTGTCGCTATTGAATGGACGTGTCGTTTCGTAGATTCCTTTCCAGAAGGTTTCGACATCTTCTACAGTCGGCGGATTCTCGACGACACGCTGTGGCTCTTGAAAGAGGCGGGAAGGATTCGTACGGAACAAATTGTTTTGTTCCATACTCCTCACCCGCCTCCTCAATGTTTTCTTTATCGCCATGAGTGCTCGGATCCTATCTAGACAGTGCTGCTTGATGGTAAGCATCACTGTCAGATTTAGAGTATGGTGTTGACGTCTTAATCCAGCTGCTATGCGCCGGATTCTGGGAGTAAAGACCCTCCCAGTCGTCTTATATTCCACCACACTCTGGATCCGAGAAGCGTGTTGTCTGGCCGACTGTATTTTGCCCTCGATTTTTTGTACACGCCGCTTGGCTTTCTCGACCCCGTGATTGGTTGACCTCTCACGGGGGACGAGTTGCTTCGCGGCGTTGTACACGGCACTGTTGATTTGCCAGATGCCGGCATCTTCCGGAATTTCCTCATCGATGACCTCGTCCATTCTAGCCAGGTCTTGTGGCTTTAGGTTAGCCCTGGTGTTAAGGCTAACCCTCGTCCTTAAGTCTACATCGGTGAACTCTAAAGGATGTTCCCCATCAGCTGGTAATTGCCGCGGTGGGACTGCGGCTGGCAATTCTTCCGGCTGACGGGGTGCCCTTACGTAACCTGTCCTGAGCAGAAAGGATACTTGATCTCTCAGATGTTGTTGAGAGAAGGCGCGATGCTCTGGGTGCATTTCGCACCAAAGTGCATGCATTCGCGCCATGTATCCCCTTCGCTCAGGTTCGCTACTCTCGCGGCAGGTCAGCAAGTCATCCCGAAGTTCCCTCGTCCACTTAAAGCGTCCGTGTACAATGCCAATGTCGTCGTTGTTGAGACTATCCGGTGAGGCCCCTCCCGCCTGTCTCTGACCCCCATCCGCTTGGGGTCGATCGTGAGGGGCCCTTCTTCTTAGTTCATAAGGAACCCGAAGTAGAAGGGGTACCAGGTGGTTAGCCTTGGTACCCCCGGCCGTGTGTGTGTGTGTGTGTGTGTGTGTGTGTGTGTGTGTGTGTGTGCGTGTGTGTGTGTGTGTGTGTGTGTGTGTGTGTGTGTGTGTGTGTGTATATGTGTGTGTATATGTGTGTATCCGCGATAAATAAAAAAATACTAATGGGAGAATTCCTAAATTTGACAGTTAAGATTCTCAACAACATTTTAGGTGACACATTCAATTTGGTGAATGTGGTACCACCAGAAGAGACATAATGAATAAAAGAAGAAAAAAGGTACAATTTCTAAGAAAAAAATTTAAAAAAATTTATTGCATTTCTGGACGAATCTCGACGAATTATAATGAAAAACATAACTTTATGAAAAAAAAATCTATCCGCATGTCTGTGGTATCACGATAGCAGCCACAGTTTTTGAGATAATACTTTAAAATTTGGTACACCTGTTCTAAAGGCCAAAGACAATGAAAAATTCGGTGATGAGCAAGATTGTCCAGCTGAAAGGGGGTCCACGGGACCCAAACCTTTTTGTATTTGACTTTACAATAAAATATATTCTTGATGAAAGATTATAAATCATGTCTACTATATCTAGCGAATAAAATATATTATCCAAGTACTTAAATGAATCAGATGAAAACTGAAATATTTTACAGATTTGGCCTCATAAAATGGGGTTAGGATAAATATAACAGTTTGACACTTGAAAGGTCTAATTTAGTTACAAAAATGTCACTGTCAATAACAAAAAAATTATTAAAATGTATGACATGAATTAATTATTGACTGTATCGAATGACGCTGATAATTAATTATTTAAAAATTTTAATGAAACATTTCAAGGTACGTTATTAAAATTTAATTAAGGTAAGTGAAGAATTAAATAGAATGATTCTTTTAGATCAGGTTGATATACCGGGTGGCCACGAGTCAATGTACGCCCCCAATATTTTGGTTATTTTTGAATTTAAAAATTTGGTTTTTGATATTTTGGAGAAATTCTAGATATCTTGGTCCAGTTAGAGTTCCGTCAAAAATTGTTGGACCTATAATATGGTCGCCAAGTACGCCTAACCAAACATTGAGGCCAAACCGCTCCTGAAACCGCCTCATAATGTGAGGATTTTCAGTTGCCCAATATCGAGTGTTGTTTCGATTAAATAACCCAAGGTTTGTAAATCTCGATTCATCAGTGAACAAAATGTTTTTGATAAAATTCTCATTTCTTAATTGGCGTAATTGTAACCAATTACAAAAGGTTATTCTTCGTTAATAATCATTCTCATACAAAAATTTATGCAATTGATATTTATAAGAACGATAGCCGTGTTTCTTTAAAATTTTCCTGGCTGATTTTTGGAAACTGGTAATTCATGTTCAGTTTGTCTTACTGAAATGGTTGGATCAACATGCACTAAAGCTGATACATTAATTTCTTCATCCATAATAAATCTTTCTTCAATTTCTGTATCAGGTTCAGTTCAAAATTGATGCTCCAATCGGGCGAAACAGTTTCTCCGAGGTTGTCTTTTTTCTGGATATCTCTCTCCATACAGAGTTTGTGATCTAGTTGCATTACGTTGAGTCTCTCCATAAATAATCAACATGTCAACTTTTTCATCTCTTGAATATTTTTCAGCCATTTTATATTAATTTTCTAGTTCATAACAAATTTAATACATTTGCTTCAGAAAATTAGTGAGTAAGTCAAGAATAATTCAATCGTTGCGAATGTCTGTCATTTTCATGGCTATCTGCAATTTTGGATTTAAATGTAGATAGGTACCTTATTAAAATGATTTGTTGGCGCTTACCTTTTAAAAATACTTTTATTATTACGAAAGATATCGTTAAAAAATGATTAATGGTGAAAAAAATTATAGTTTATGAATCATTATTTCTGATTAATAAAAAAAATAGTACAGTTCCATTAAAAAAATTTCCATAGGACCCCTACGGAAGTGAAAATGAAAATTAAATTCCGTTTTTTTTGAAAAAAAAAACCTAAAAATACCTATCAGTAATTCAAACAACTATTTTCTTCTTTACAGACAAGTCTACAACCTTACTAATAATTTCCATAGCCTACTTAGTAATTTTCTTACATCGCATTCATCTGACGCGGTCATTTTGAAAAAATTAAAAAATTGTTCGTATCTCACTTATTTTTTGAAATTCTTAAAATCTGAAAAAACTGTTGCACTTAGAAATTTATGCTTAATGAGAAACCAGCAAAAAAAATATAGTCATTCCATTTAAGAAAAAAAAGTTGAAGTCAGTTCCGGTTCAACTGGAAGTGATATTTTCATTCCTGTTAGTCTAAAAGTAGCCCATTATTGTCTAATTTATGTTTACCAAAAACCAAATTTTTAAATTCAAAAATAACCAAAATATTGGGGGCGTTCGTTGACTCGTATACTGGTATAAAAGAGTTGTGGTGGCCACATCATTTTTTTAATAGTAAACTGTCAAAGTGAATGAGAATTTTGATATAGCTATATTAATCACAAACCCGTAATCACCTCAATTTGTATTATTATTTTCATATCATTTATATATGTGACATATGTAAACGCACATCATATTGGTACTCTATTTCCGTCCCTGTAAATGGTATGTAAATTCTGTTGAGCATGTGGATGTAAAATAAAATTAAATAAATTAAAATAATTTAAGTAAAATTTGCCGAATCAGTCAAGTAAATTGCTGAGATTTCTATAAAATATTCCCATGCTAATAAATCTCTTAATTTCTTTCGACTGTAAAATCATTTAGAAACCATATACCCCTCACAATATTTTAATATGTTCAATAATACACCCATTTGAAACAGCCCATATAATAACATATAAAAGCGTAGGTATTAAGTTTCACGTATTCTTACCCACTTACCCGGAAAACGCTCATTGAAATACTACAACCAGAACTGCTCATTTTAATCTTGTTTTGGAGGTGAGAAATGTTATTATAATCTCCGTACCAAAAATAACAATGAAATAGGCCTGTTTACATACAAATACAACCACAATATAAAGGGGAAAAGCAGATGTTATGGTATATCATGTCTGACACTAAATATTTAAACATGCGGATGTGCATATTAGTGACCATAAACAGCCACAAAGGCATTAATTTTTTAAACATAAATTCTTTGTTGTTGGTTTAAGAGCAATGATTTTATTGCAGAACAGTTACACCATGCAAATTTACGTCCATGTTAAGAATAGACCTTCTAGATCCTATGTGGGTATATTTGCAATAAAAAGCTAGAAATTAAAACTAGAAAAATATACGGGGTGTACTATTAAACTCAAAGCATCGAAGATTTCATAGTGTTTTGACACCAACAGTTGCTCTGGAGTTTCTAATAGTCCTGTCAACGCTCCCTCGTAGATAAAGAGGGAGGCCATGACGGAATTCTGGAAGCAGGCAATGTTCAGATAGAGGTGAAGGTCAGGCACCAATTGCTGGACTAGCGGAGAGGGAAATCGCCATCTTCGTCCTGAATGTGAGAGAAGCGATATACTGGCTAAAGTTGGAAAGTAAATATGCTCTCATTCTTCCCAGTAGAGGAAGTGGGGAGATGGAAGAGTTAACTTTTCCCCGGACTCTCTGGTGTGCTCCACAGACAATTCTCGTGTGGCCGCCAGGCCATCCTCCAGGGGGGAATATATCTAAATGGGAGAGCAGTGCAGGAAAGCTTTGCTCTAGGATCGTACACCATGGTGTTCCAGGTAGCTCTGCGCCATCCTAGTGGTGGCTGGTAATGATGGAACTGTGTAGAACAGAGTTTATTTTGACGATCGTTAGCATAAAGCAAACAACGACCGTAACGTTTATAGTATCATTAATAAATACGTTAAATACAGGGGTCCAAAAATGGATCCTTGAGTAACATCCGATGTTGCACTATCGACCGGAATCTGCTATAGGCCACATATTGCGTCATATTAGGAAGATAATAATAAAATAATGATAGTAAAAGAAGTGGAAACATATATCGGAATATATATTTAGCAGTATAGTGTAATCAAGTTGGTCGAAAGCCTTTGAGAAGTCTGTATACAGTGTATTTCAATGAAAATTATCCACCCTAAGTAAATTGGGATATATTGATTTTTGCAAGAAACGCCAAAACACGACGAAAAGAGAAAATAAAGGGACACGTTTTCTTATAAATAGACCTAGGATTAATTCCACCCCTAAATTTTTTTTTAAATGGAACAATGTATATTTTTTCAGGTCATTAATTTCTCCTCGAAGAGCTCGTTATTAAAGTGTATAATTTGTGTAGTCGTAAAGTGAATCGTTTGGAAGCTGCAGATAAAATTAGTGCAGGAATTGCACGAGGATGATCATGACCGTCATCTCGAGTTTAGTGAAGTAATGAGTGGAGGTTAATTGACACTCCAAATCTTTTGTACAACATTTGTTTCCTCGATGAATGTACATTTTCTGTCAATGGATTAATTAATTGCAGATATTGGGCTGAGAGTGATCCACATGTAATGAGAGAATTTCATACTCAAAGACCTCAAGAATTAGTTTGGAGTCGTATCCTAGATCATATTGTTGGACCCCTTTTTATTGAGCGAAACTTAAATAGTGAGTCTTATTTGGAATTACTTAGAGAAGCAGTTGATCCACAAATCACCGAAATAATAGAAAACAATGAGACTTTTTCTGAAAATCTCCTTGCATTTCAACAAGATGGAGCACCCCCACATTTTGCTGTGACTGTCCGTCAATTTCTTAATGATACATTCCGTGGTCTCTGGATAGGTAGAAGAGGTCCGATGATGGAGCGGCCACTTAGGTCACCAGATTTGACTCCTTTAGACTTTTTGTGGGGTTATTTTGAAGACGAAAGTTTATGCTACTCAATCAGACTCGCTAGACGTTGTACGACAAACGATTGTTCAAAAATGTCGACAGTTAACGCCACACATTTTTCGTAATATTAGAGAGGCGTTTGAAACACGACTGTATTATTGCATGGTGGTCAATGGAGTCAGTTTGACACCTAATAAAGTAATTTTTTTGTATTGAATGGTTTATTACTCTAAACTTTTTTTTTTATTTAAAAGAATGGGTAGCTCTCTAACTATTCATTTTAGACCCCACAAATTACACATTTTTGTAATGAGCTCTTCGAGGAGAAACTAATGACCTGAATAAATATGAGGTGTTCTATTTAAAAAATGTAGGGATGGCTCTGGGCGTGAGGGAGTGGAACTAATCCTATATCTGTTTATAAAAAATTGTCCCCCCCTTTTCTATTTTTGACGTGTTTTGTGTTTTTTGCAAAAATCAATATTTTATTTATTTAGGGTGGATAGTTTTCATTGAATATTACATCAACTTATTTACAGTTTATTTCAAACTTATTTTCAATATAAAAAACGTCGGCGTCTTTGACGGTGACCAGTGATAAAGATATCAAAGAAGTCGACGATATTCATGTTGCAAATAAGTACGTTGGTCGATTGCTTTAGTGATATACTAAATTATGCAAATTAAATTAGCTGTAGTGGACCAGCCTTTCATAAAACCATGATGGACAACCGATGTCAGATTGCTGACAATGGAATAGATTAAATCATGACGTAGGATTTCAAGAGCTTTATAAAAATTACATAACATTGATATAGGTATCCATAAAGTTGGTAATATCTTGTTTATCTACTTTTAAAAATTTTGCATAAAAAATATCTTGAATGGAATAAAAATTAACATTCAGATCGCTCTCGCGGTTGCTATTTTATTATCTGTTATCAAAGGTATGAAAAAGAAATCGTCTGTTACAATACGACCTAATTTTTCACTATCTCAGTAAGTGTCAAGATATAACATTTCACACACGTGTCAGAATCTCACTCTAAATGATAATAACCTCAAACAATGACGCTCCAGTAGGGCGGCGACCATTTGATAACATAAAAAAACTATCATATTACATTTATGTGTATGCATTGAAGAAAATACATCTATAGATTTGTACCCTATTGTGTGAATTAGGGTGAGACAAACTGTCATTAGGGTGTTAAGATATTTATTTTTATTTTCCTTGATCCGCTTGGAAAATAAATATGTTTGATATCATGTGTCGATAACAATTTGTTAACTACTTTAAATCTGAAGTGTTTGTAATTTATTGTTAAAAATAAATCCACAAATAATAATAAACCGTGTGGCGTTGAAAATGCAACATCCAGTAATACATAAAGAATGGATTTAGTTAAGTTGTCAACTTGCTTTGAAATAGTTATGAAGTAATCGACAATTCTTTTACATGGTAACCCTCATTTTTGATAATGCAATTTGGTAAAGTAGATTTTTCTGTATGTGAGGCACTGGAAGTTATATAGCATGTTACATAAAAAAAATTTTGGGAAAAATGTGCGAGACGAAATTCAAATTTATATAAAATCTGATGAAGAGTTTCTGGTGAGATTAATCTAAATTATTTCCTAATTCCGCTTTTTAGTTCCTCAATATTATTGGATCTATTAGGATAGACCGTGGATTTGAAGTAACCCCATAAGAAGAAGTACGGAGAAGTTAGATCAGGAGATCTAATTGGCCAATCTATTGGTCTCCGTCTACCAATCTATCTATTGGGAAAATATTATTTAAGTAGGCTCGCACGGTTCATATTTAAAAATCGACCTTATCTGAGCGATTTCTTGTCGTTAGCTTTGTAACGATTTTGTTGAATTTATTCCAACTGTAAGTGAAAATTATGTGTGTGTTAGATCAGACATTTTATTTTTTATTTCGAATAATTACTATTTTAATATTTTAATATAATATAATAAGTACCAAAAGATATTTTTTTAGAAAAACAATTATGTAACTCTCTACCAATCAGTTACTAAAATCCTGAAGTTTTATACAGCAATCCGACCCCTTTCCTGATTGTAATATACAATTCTGTCGGCATGACAAGCTGAAGGTAATTATTCAAGTTAACACAGAAAGGCCATATCGTTTTTCTTGTTTTAATCTGTTAATACTCAACTGAAATAGGCCTGATTTAGGTGTTGGTCATTTAATGCTCATACTAAATGCCTCAGATTATTTTAATTGCCCAATAAATACCGGGAGTCATTAAAAATACATGTGTTGACCATTATATTGGATTAAACAAACAAATCTCTTATGGCTTTCCAGTGTGTAGTCTATTTACACAAAACGACATTAAATTATACGCATTTTGTCAATATTTATGAGGTTATATAATTTGTTTTTTTTTTGTAGTTATTACATAAGTTTCTCTTCGTGATTGATTCGATGCCTTACCCTATAGATAAGGGAGATTATGTAGATATGCCAATCCCAGATTTACTCATAATTATGTTTTTATTATATACTGCAATTACAAGTAGTGTTAAATAAGCGAAATTTTTTGGTGTGAATTTTTGAAATTTACGTTTTTCTTCATATGTGTGGGGTTCTAGCTAGTCAGTCAATAGATCCTCAAAGATTTGGAAATACTTCATTAAAATATAAACGTACAGTTGCTAATAATAAAAAATGGGACAACTTTTATCACAGATTTTTGCTAAAATTTAGTTGTGTATTAGATTATTAATATTAATAGGCTACACAATATTAATGCGTCAAGAGTAAAAAATCATTTAAAAAATCACCTTTATACTACACAAGAAGAGCTACCACATTTTTTTACTGCAATTCTATATAATATACAGTGTGTTTTAAACCAGAAATATTTAGAAAAGAGTAGTGGTTTCTCAATAATTGTTGTCAATTTATTTTAATTTATCATATCAGTGTATCTGTAAAGCAGAGAATTGAAATTCTAACGATGATTGGGTATGGTGATAGAATGCGAACTCAACAAGAAGTAAGTAATTTATTTAATACTAAATATCCAGAACGACCCATAACTCAATCGACAGTGAGTAAAATTGAAAAAAAAATTAGAGAGACTGGTACGGTAGAAGATTTACTCAAAACAGGGTGCCCAGGTGTTGACGAGGATACAAAATTAAATATTTCACTGGCTGTTGAAGAAAATCCACATACCAGCGTTCGCCAGGTTAACCGCGATTATGATGTTACTAAAACGTCAGTACACACAGTATTAAAATTAGACAAATGGCATCCCTTTAAGATTCAGCTTGTGCAAAAACTGAGTGATGATGATCCAGATCAGAGGATACAATTTTGTATAACAATGATGAATATATGCAATGGTGATCCTCTTCTGATAAAAAATATTATTTTCTCCGACGAATGCTCTTTCAAATTAAATGGTAAAGTGAATCGTCAGAATTGTAGATACTGGGCAAGGGAAAATCCTCGATGGATGCGGGAGTAGCACACAGCATCCACAAAACGTAAATGTGTGGACAGGCATTGTAAGAAACAGAATTATTGGACACTAGTTTTTCGATGGGACTGTAAACGGACCGGCATATATCCATTTTTTAATAGGCTATTTCATCCCAACGTTATTAAATTTATTCCTCAGTAAAATTAATCCTGGAAATATTGACAAAAGTCTGTGGAATCAACAGGATAGTGCTCCTCTCCATTATACAGCAGACGTTCGAAGATATCTTGAACAGGTGGATTGGTAACACGTGGACCCATCGAATGGCCACCAAGGTCACCGTACCTCAATCTATTAAATTATTTTCTGTGGGGCCATCTAAAAACTTAATTTATAAAACCAAATCGGAAAATATTGTTGAATTAAAAGAGAAAATTAGAACAGAAATAAACAACATTGCTTAGGAAACTATAAACAAGGTTCAGCAACATGATTCATCGTTTAGGGTACTGTCAGCTACAACAAGGAGTACAGTTCGAACATTTACTGTAAATTATTTTTATTATTAACTAACCGTTAGTTTTAATGAATATTATTTGTTCAAACAAAACATGAAAAAAACTGCTGCCAATTACTTGGGGATCAGAACTTCCTCACCGTAGTAAAACTCGACGTGTGGTGGAGTTTATAATAAAAGTAATTTTTGACGTTTCAAAAATGTCACATTTTTTGACGTTTAAAAAATGTCACATTTTTTGACGTTTCAAAAATGTCACATTTTTTGACATTTCAAAAAGTCACATTTTGAGGTTTAAAAAAGTCACTTTGGCGTTTCAAAGAAGTCGCATTTTTTTGACGTTTCAAAATAGTCACATTGGTGGAATGTCGCTAATAATTTTTTTAGACATTGAGACCGATTTTGCTCATCAACGACCTCAATCTCTTACTTGAGCTCTAGAATGTGTGTACCATATTTTAAAGATTTATCTCAAAAACTGTAGTTGCTATCGCGAACCACACACACACATACACAGACAGAAAATTTTTTCTGTCTGAAATTTTCTGTATCGTCATAATTCGTCAAGATTCGTCGCAAAAAAAAATTCAAAATTTTCTTCACGAATATATAACTTCCTCACATTGAGGGGTGAGGAAGTAATTAATAAATTCCTATACTCAAAATGGCCGTATCTTTCAACTTATCAATTTTAGATCCTAATTGTGATACATTTTTGGAATCAGCTGTTGATTCAGAATCCAAAATATGGAGAACTATATAGGGTATTCCATTTAAAAAATATATCGATGACGTCATAACGGAGACAATGATGACATCATAACCAAAAAAAAATAAAGGATAAGGTACGCAATGAAATTAAAAATCGACGTATCCGAGAATTTTTTCTAAATATTTTTGGTTTTTTGAAATAATATATTTATTTCATACTTTACAGACACACTGTATAGTAGGTAGAGTGCATTAATATATACTCATTAGTACTCTGCTTTCATGTACACACTAATGATTCTGAAAATTCTCCTGCTGCCGTTGTGCATACACCTATTTCGCACTGATGAAGGCAAAAATCAAAAACCGTTCTGCGAATAGTGTGCACGAGGGCTTTAAAAGGGATTTCCATTTATGTGGTAAAAATCCTTTACTAGTGGACAATCTCAACTAAAGATTAATTACTTCTCCTAGTATGATACGAATTTGTAAATCATTAAGAAGTGTGTGCGGCAAATTTATTTAATCTTCAATCAAATAAATTGAGAGGATTTCGACTTTGGTACCTATTTGGGTATTATTTCTAGTATTTATTACCATTTTGCAAATTCAAAAAATTTGTTAAATAATCCTCTGGGCTAAGAGAATTACTGAGTGGTCGGTTTTTGGAAAAATTTAATAAATACCTATTTATAATTTTGTCCTATTTAAAACTTAATGGAATCTAAGTGAAATGAAAACGCGGATTTATACTGACAATAGTGGGTTGTATCAATTTATGCATAATCTTTTTTATTTTTCTGCGCAATAAATAATATTATATTTAATTAACAATTAAATTAATATGCTCATTATGTCAACTCCCATAAATTATTGCTTGTTTATGTAGTTAATTTTTTTGTCACGACTAAATTTATTACTTAAACAAATTAATTAACGTCCATAAAATTATTATTTCCATTCAAGGAACTTTGTTATATTAGTTTTCGTTCAAATAATACCATTCGCAAGACCGTACACCCACTGCATATCCGCTATTTCAGCATTCAAGATGACTTGGATATTAAAACACTAATAACACAGGCCTGCAAAATAAAACTTATGGTAGGGGGTTTCTATATTTTAATGTAATTCTGTATGACTGTTTCATGCCGAATCCAAAAATGATTTGCATTTTGCTCTATCACGCAAGGTTTTTTCACAAAGTAAGAATACATGAACGGTTTTCTAATAAAATGCATTAAAATAATGCATTACAGTAAAATACTTCTCATTTTTAATTACAAAATTTAAATTAAAATTTACTAGTACCTACAAGAAAATAATATTACAAAAAAGTTGTTAACATTTTTACATGTCTCTTTGCGAATGAAAACGCTTTCTTTTACTTTCAAATGAAAGCTTAGTTGAAGTCCGTTTATGTGAAGTTTCACCTTCAGAAGATTCTCTCTTTAAACACCAACAATAAATAGTCAGCCATCATGGCGACGTTCCATCTTCCTTGATATCTCATCTCCATCTGTTTAATGTCCTGATGAAACCTTTCACCTTGTTCTTCACTCACCGCCCCGAGATTTTCTGGAAAATAGTCAAGATGGGAATGAAGAACATGAAGTTTCAAACTCATATTGCACCCCAATGTTTTATAATTTTCTAACATATCGTTGACTATATTCTTGAAATCAGGATCTCTGTTATTACCTAAGAATTTTTGAACTACATTTTTGAAGCCAACCCATGCAGCCTTTTCTTTATCATTCATTGTTGAGTCAAACACTATGTCTTTCATTAACTCTTTAATTTGTGGCCCAACAAAAATACCTTCCCTAAGCTTGGCTTCTGATAAACTAGGAAACTTTGAACATAAATACTTGAAGCAGTTACAGTTTTTGTCGAGAGCTTTAACAAATTGCTTCATTAGCCCCAACTTAATATGTAACGGAGGCAGAAGAACTTTTTTCGGATCGACCAAACTTTCTTGTACAACATTTTTTGAACCAGGTACTAAATTAATTCTACGTGGCCATTCTTTCTTTTGCCAATGTTCACCTCGTGCTCTACTGTCCCATTCGCATAAGAAACAGGTCATTTTAGTATAGCCAGACTGTTGGTCTAAGACCATACCTAAGATTTTAAAATCTCCAAATAACATCCAGTTGTAGTCTGCATATTTCACCTTTTCAAGTAGGAGTTTCAAATCTTCATATCTTTCTTTTAAATGAACAGAGTGTGCAACCGGGACTAATTCGTATATATTACCATTATGCAACAATACACCCTTTAAACTTCTTTTAGATGAGTATATGAACAACCTCCAGTCATTTAGTTGATAAATGGATCCTCCTAACTTGCTAACCAATCCTGGAACATCATGGCAGTAAACAAGGGATCCCTCTTGATCAAAGTATTCTAAAAATTCAATTCCACGTTTTCTATACCATGAGAATGTCGTTCCTGGAAGAAGTAAATTCTTTTCACTCAGTCTAGATCTCAAAAGTTCAGCAGACTCTTTTGAAAGTCCTAAGTCACGAATTAAATCGTTTAGTTCATTCTGAGTAAAAAGCTGAGGCTGAGTACTTTGTAATGAAAAGTCTTCATCCGAATCTTCCATTTCTAATTGCGAATCAGAATCAGACGACAAAAGAGTATAATTCTCTGGTACAGCAGGTACAGGTTCATCTGGCCCATGCGCTACTGGCCTTATTGCTGATGGAAGGTTCGGATAAAATATATATTTTTTTATTTTTAGTATTAAAGCCACTTACGTCACACAAGCAAAAGAACAATCTTCTGCATGATTGCTGGGTTCCCGCCACACCATTGCATTGGTATGCCGAAAGGTAAGGATTTCTTTTTATTTTGAGTCCACTTCCGTAACGATTCAACACGTGTATGACAAGCTCTGTGTGGCGCCCATGTTTTGTCTTGGTCTCCAAGCTTTACACCAAAGTACGCATGATAACTTCTTTTCACGAATTCCGTAATATTTATTTGTCTTTTTTTAACTATATATGAACCACAAATGTAACAAAACACATCGGCGCTCTTTTTACAATATCTTGAGAACATGACGAATTTTTAATAACTTTAACACGCTATTATATACTGTAAGCACACGTTCAACCACAGTTAACTTAATACTGACTGCTGTATGTGCTTTTCGAATACTATGTGTATATTCTGGTTCTAACTAGAAACGTCTAGATTAAAAGGCAGTGGTCCTTAACAATTTTATTTTAAAAAGATATATATTAATTACTAATAATGTCGTTATGTATGTTTAGAGTAAACAGTGCGTGATACACGAAAACTAATAATACTGCAGAGTTCAGAACGACTTACTTACTCTAAAAAATGTAAAAAAATTGTAGACCCCTAAAACCATGCAGGCCTTATGATATGAACTAAGTAAAGTAATCACTAACATTTACTAGTTAATTAAATGCATACATTTGTTGGTTGATACTTTGTTTACTGACAATTTACGTAACAAGACCGGTGAGTGATTCTTTACTGGGCGAGTTGGCAGTTTCCAGAGCGAGCGCCAGCGAGACCTGGAAGCCGGTGAGTCCAGTAAAGATATTTTTCAACCGAAACTATCAACACAAACATATTTATGCTGCATTAGCAACTGTTAAATGAAGCATTTTTTTGTTTCCAAAGGTGACTTGATTGTTACAATACTCAGCCCACCTGATTGCTACTATTGCAGGTTCTTTAAATGCTTTATAGGGATTCATGTAATTACAACGAAATTGGGTCACCCTGTAAATATGGTAATAGTCAACCTATCAAAAAAAAATTAAAAACTGTTTCGAGATATTTGTTTAGGGTTTCTCACCATAGTTCTAAATTTTTGAAATTATTGTTCATTTTAATTAAGAGTTTATTTAAATTTACAGATTTTTCCCGACACACCCTTATTAAATGTGTTAGCAGGCACCCTATATAAGCAATTACAATTCTGGGTACTAAGGCAGTTACAGGTACGCAAAGTTACTTGCTAATAAAAAAAAATCCATTACTTACCTTGTTCTTAAAAAGTAAGAGGTACATTTTCAAAAAATTTTCCTAATTTCAATGAAACTCCCGTATATTCAACAATAAGCGAGATATCAAAAATCCGTCGAATCCGTTTTTTTTCTAATTGGTCCATAGATTACCCTGGTATAAAAAATTCAATTCGATTTTGGTTTTCCTAAATTTTCGGTAAGAATGAAATTTTGATTTTTTTGAAGGGTTTAGTTTACACTCTGTATATGTCTTTTTTGAGTACAATGTAAAATTGATATTCAAGCCAGTTATTGTCAACAAAATTTCCAAAAAAGTCCTGAAGACCGTATTTCGATATTCCAAATCATTTAAAAGATATATGATTTCAAAATTCCATTATCTATTGTATTTGGAGGAAAAATTAAAACAAAAATTAGTCCTTAACTTTATAAGACTCCAACGAAGAATAAAAAGATAGAAAAAAATTTTAGTAACCATTTTAGAAAGCATTACAATTTTTTTTATTATGGTATGAAGTAGAAACAAACATGTTATCTCTTTGTTCCCATCCGCTGCGCTGGTGTTACGAATTTGAAATATTTCTAATAAAAAACCCAATTTAAACTAATTCCACGCGAATTTCATTTATAATAGAATGATTTGGAGCCAGTTAAATCACAATGAACATCACGGAGGAATTCTTATGGGTACATTAGTCAAGTAAATGGGTATTTATAAATAGGGTAGAGGGTAGTTTCATCTCCCTTACAAGTTGTTATCAGGTGCCTTGCGGAGCGCGTTCAGTCATGACCACTGTTTCCAATTATTTACACAATACACAACACCCCTGCCGGGCCTTTGTCTCCCCCTGCCCGGCTTGCCTCCCCCTGAGTGAGCTCGCACCAAAACCTACCCTTGAATTGATAAAAAATACATGTTCGTATTGTAGTTTTATATATTTATGGCTTATCTATACGCCGAATGCTTTTACTCGTATACGTGGTCAGAGAGATCAATGCCCATTCTAAAACAGAAACAAATTTTATAATAAATGAAATCCCCATAAATCGCTGCCTCGATCCATATTAAAAGAAAATCTGTCAACAAAATCTCCACATTATTTACAAGAATTGTCCCTAAGTTTTCCTTTGTGCATCACTAAATTTCTGCATAAAAAGTATTGATTTTCCATGACTATTTTGTTTTGTTCAGCAATGGATGACTTTTCTTAAATTAGTCCCTTGAAAAACAATTTTTCCTCGGCATGTATACATCATCTGAAAGCTCTTTGTAAACGCAATCTGAAAAACGAAAAATCCAATATGGCTGCCATAAAAAAAACCAAAGTTCCCTCGGATATCTCGAAAACAAAAGACTATCGAGCATTCGTTTCTAGACCAAAATATTAGTCCCCAAAAAGTGTCCCAATAAGTCTAAAAACTCTTAAATTTTATTTCGTTCAATTTGAATATGTTCCAATTGTATTACGTTTCAGTTATTGGGCATATAGGTATGCTAAGGTTACAAACAACACATTGTACATTCTTTACTTTTTCGACTCTGGTGAAGAGCTCTAAAGACCTTTGGTCTTATTTGCTATCCTGTGAGAGTTTCCTTTGACATATTTATATGATAATTCGGGGCAGACCAGTGTGTGTGTGTCTAACAGGGTAATGCGTGTACAAACGCGGACGTGCCCGCGTGTCGGGAGCGTGTTCGAGATTATCCGGAACAATAGGCCGTATCTTGATCAGCGTAGGCCATGTGTGGACTTAAAGTGCATAGCATGCCTGCTACAGACAGCTACCAAGATTATCGGGGCTGTGTCAGCTTCGTTCAAGTTGAGTTGGCCAGATTCGCATGATGCTGAAAGTTGATGGATACTGTTCTGAAATTATTATATGTATATATATATATACAAATATATATATATATATATATATATATATATATATATATATATATATATATATATATATATATATATATATATATATATATATATATATATATATATATATATGTATATATTGCACATTGCACATAATTAATTTAATATAAAATATTATGTATTCCCTGAAAGACTGAAGAAATCTGTTATAAGATCAATATTTAAAATAAAGGGGGAAAAAATCAAATAAAAAAACTACAGACCAATAGCAATCATAAATAATATTTCAGAAATTGTAGAAAAGTTAATAGCAAAAAGACTAATAATATTTTTCAATTGAAACAATGTTTTCTCATTACATCAGAATGCATATTTAAAAGGTAGATTAACAGAGCGAGCAGTCTTTCAGGCAATAAATGAGATACTAAAATCAATTAATGAAAAAAACAAAACAGAGGGTACCTTCTTAGACCTCTTAAAATCATTCGGTGCAATAGATCATAGTCAATAATTAGCCAAAACTGGAAAAATAAGGTGTAAGAAGTGTGGCATATTATCTTATAAGGTCATACCTAAGTGACAGGTTGCAAAGAGTTGACGCAGTTGACAGAAATGGTAATAATTTAAGTTCAGAGTGGAGGTCTATACACCGAGGAATACCTTAGGGCTCCGTCCTAGGACCACTGTTGTTCATAATTTATGTAAACGACTTACCTGATATTCCTCCAGAGAAGGTGTTTGCATATGCAGATGATAACTCTGCTATCATATATGCAAAACCTATAGATGATTTAAAGAATAAAATACTAACATCAATAGATACATCAAATAACTGGTATGTACAAAATTTACTTACCCTAAACCTAGATAAAACTGAAATTATACAATTTCATGCATCATGTCAAGTAGAGAAGGAAATCAGTATTAAAGTTAGAGACATAGAACTAAGAGATGTAAAAACAGTAAAGTTTCTGGGTCTGCACTTAGACTCAAGATTAACCTGGAAGGAACACATTGAGGAATTAGCTCTAAAACTATATTCTTTGTGCTATCAAGTGCAACCCCTCAGAAATAATATCAGCACAAGTATGTGCTTATGTACGTATCATGCCAAAAAGGTGTAACAACTTCAATTTATTAAAGTGTACAATCATTTATTTACCTGAGAGGCTCAAAATGGTATCTCTACATAAATTCAAAAAAGATTTAAAAGGCATTTTAATAAGAAAATTTTATTATACATATGTTGGATGAATACTTTTCTGACAGTGAATTTTAATGTTGTTTTGTAAACGTCTTTATATGTCAATTTTAACTTGTTCTTTTTTTCATATATTTTTTTATTGGATTTTAATGTATTTTACTGACAATGTGTTTGTTGGTTTTTAAAACAGGTAATGTTCTCTTACTTTTAAAGTTTAAAATAATCTTTTTGTTTAAAACAATCATTTTCTGCAGTAAAACTGCTCGCTGTTTTGATGTTTTATGACCTGTATGGGTTTTATTGAATAAATCATATTATTATATTATTTGTTCCGCATTATTTTCAACAAAAATGAAAATTAACTCAGACTAAGTTTTCAATCAACCACCAATAGAATATGTGCAATAATAGTCATTCCATCCTATCAAAGGTTATTCAGCTTTTCCAGGTCGCATGAAAGAACATTTGAAAAGGGGTCCCCCCGGCTTAATATTTCGCCTGGTACCGTCCCGATAGTGTGTAAATGCGTGTCACGGGCAGATAGTGCGATTGACGTGTCCTCTCCTGCTGATGCCAGCCCCGTCGTAGTCGGTCCTGGATCGCACGCGGCCTCCCAGATTAAACGCGTTAGTTCCGGAACAGGCGGACGTCGCGTCTCACTGCGTTACATTCCTGCTGTCCTGTACTAGGCAGCCCAAACAATTAGTATAATAATAATGTTTATTCACCAAACTGTACATTTCAGTAAATTGCAACGGTCTTTGTTGAAAGGAAATTGTAACCGGATAAAAGTAGTTTGAGAGTACAAAATTATGAATTTCCATAAATACTAATCGCTAGAGACACATAATAAACGTGTTAGCACATCTTAAAATCCTGAATAGTACAAAACGATTGATAGTTTTTAAAATATAATATACAGGGTGTCCCGAAATTATCATGCAATAGCCAACAAATTCTACAACTAAAAATAAGAAAAAAGATAGCTAGAGACCCTTAAAGGGGGAGCCCCAAAATATGTACGGCACTGACTTTTTGCTTTCTGATTGCACAGTTATGTAGACAGGTAAATACCTGAAGAAGGTTACCTCTTGATATTAAGTCGTCTTAAGTTTATTATAAAAAATAGTATGATATTAAGTTTGTTTTAAAATGTTTTCTTAATCTCCTCTCAAGTCACCAAAGTAACTCCCAGAAAATCCTAGGATTTTGTGTTGAGTAAAGAGAGACGAGGCCCTACAGTTTATTGTGGAGTCCGAACCACATCTAGGGCGTTGACAGTTCTCTCCCATCTTAATCCGAAACAAATTACTAATAAAATTTCTACATGCTCTGGGGCGGATTCATACCATCGATATTTGGAACCGAGTAAATAGCTATAAGCGCTTTACCTTCTCAGCTACCATGCCGCATACCCTACATAATAAGATTGCAATTATATTAAATGGAGCCGAAATCAAAAAATATCAAAAGGTAACTTTTTTAGGCATTCACCAGACTACATTGCAATTAAAAAGTAAGAAAGTCAGTGGCGTGCATATTTTTTATCAATTTTACATTACAAGCCCATACGCACGCCCCTGATGAAGCTATCCACACCATTTTAATACTAAAATATGTAGTACTTTAATTACTGTTCACAATGATAAATTACTAAAGTCGTTCCGGAGTTATATTGAAAAAAAAAAAATGAAAAAATAAGAACACTTGTGTCTTCACGATTCTGTGTACACTCACATATATGGTTTAATATCTATTGATCAGTATGGCTTTATAAAGGGTCGATCTACAGTAACAAACCTTGTGTGCAAAACGCAATTTCTTTGTGAAGATCTTCAAAGGGGTCAGGTAGATACTATCTTCACAGGCTACTAAGGCTTTTGACAGGCTTGACCACGGTGCCTTGATTTCTAAACTTGATAAATACGATCTATCAAAATCGTTACTTCTTTTAATACAGTCATATCTAGAGAATCGACATAAATTTGTTCTGTACCGTGGTCATAAATCGAATAGTTTCTTGCAAACATATGGCTTGCCACAGGGTTCGATACTCGGACCGCTCTTGTTCGTAATGTTTATTAATGAAATTTTCGAAAGCCTGGATACTAATGTCCACTTCCTCTTGTATGCAGACGATTTAAAAATGTACCGGTTTATATTCATGATTGTGAAATTCTGCAAAAACCCTTGGATAGTGTCAATTCCTGGTGCGTCAACAACTATCTACCCCTCAATGTTACCAAGTGTAATGTCATGTCATTTGTCTGGAAAAATAATCTGTACGTGTTTAATTATAATATCGATAATGTTATTACAAATACCTGATATTATTAAAGACGTTGCGTTGGCGTGTATTGTCATTCAATAAGCACGTCGAAATGATAACTACTTCTGCTTTTAAAAGTCTTGGCTTTGTAAGCAGGAACTGCAAAGATTTTAAAAATGTCAACACTCGTTTATTCTATGTAACATTTGTTAGACTCGCCTTGAATATGTCTCAGTTGTGTGAAATCCAATTTATAATAATAACATATCACAATTACAGAATATTCAGCGTAAGTTTTTAAAATCTGCAATATACACCCTTGATGGCACACATCCACCTATTGGATTTCCACGAAATATATTGTCAGGAAGGTTTAACTTGCCAAGTCGCACCATTTCATTAAAAATTTTTCGTAACACGCAAAATTGTATATGTGTCTTTTTATCTATACATAATTTCAATGTACCTAATCCTGTAACTGAACTCCTGCCTGTTGGATTTTTTTGTTTAAATAAATTAAATAAATAAATAAATAATTAAATAATAAATAAATAGATACTAAATTTAATAATTATCCAATGTACCAAAGTTTATAATTCTAGCTTCACCTGTTTTGAGGAAATTTAGAGAAAAACCATTGCCTCTCTACGGGGTTGTAGTTCTTTTATCAAGCATTTTTCTACCTTTGTTTATTGGAACTTTTTTTCTTATTGTTTGTCGTAGAATACCCTGGCGAATGGACGCCAATTTCATGACATCCTGTAAAATACATTGCGATGATTGAAGGGTTACAGGTTAATCAAAATTAAGATGATATAAGGACGACCACATCAATAGTCTCAAGGGAAATTTAAATATTAATATAGATAACATGCCTGTAATGATTGTAAATTCTATAAAAAATTTGATTGTTATTTTGGGTACTGATTTCAGATTTAGTAAAAAACGTAAAACGTAAAAAAACTATTTCAAAAATCTTCTTCGTCTTTGAAATTCCTTTATCCTAATCGAAACTTTATATATTGTCGAACAACTTATATGAATCTCTTGTATTGTCTAATTTCAATTATTGCGATGTTCTCTACAGACCTTGTTTAGATTGCGTTCGACAAAAATCGAATTCAACAAATGCGAAATTTTGTATTTGCTTAATCTATATATTCAGAAAGTTCGAACTTGTTACTCATAAATTGAATGAATTAAATTAGTTAGCTATGGTGGAGCATTGAACACACATCAACTGGTTAATTTTGTAATGTCCCTAATCCATGACCCTTCAGTCATCTCAAAAACCTGAACTATTACCTTGAACTAATATCCATTCTGTAAATATTAGACATAAAAAAGAAGCTTACGATGCCACATCACCACACGGCCATGTTTAAAACGCCTCGTTCACAATTCTCTGAAGTTTTATAATTTCATACTAGGATAATTATGTTTTATATCCTAAATAATTTAAATTTAAGGAATACTTATTAAATAGGCAGAACTACCCACTTTTATATATAGTTACTGATTTTTCCTATTATTTTTAAATTAACTAATAAAACACGTGGAGGTGGAGTACTGTTGGCATTGAATAAGGTCAATCCATGTTTGTTTGATATCAACTCGCTATGTCCCAGTTTTAGTCATCTTAACTTTATTAATATACTAGGTGTAAAAGTAAAAATGTGTGATAATTACCTTTTTATTCTTACATTATATATTCCTCCTAATAGTGCTTGTGTGACTACGAAGCTTTGTTCGATAATATTGAGACACTTTACAATATGTACGGATCCAATATTTTAATTATGGGAGATTTTAATATATTTTAAAAACACCCAGTAGAAATAATAATTCTCTGCAATAGTTTATGAATTTTTATAACTTAGAGCAGCACAGTAAAATAATTAATAATAACAATAGGCTGTTGGATCTAATTTTGTGCAATATGCCATGCAGTGTTGAGAAAGCAACCTCAATCTTATTAACAGAAAATTTGCATCACCCTGCCCTCTGTATCAAAGTTCTTATACAGAAACAAAAAGCAAATAACTTTCCATTATCTAGCCATACATCTTTCAATTTTAAAAAAGCTAATTTTCCCGCACTTTATTGTGAATTAAACTTAATTGATAAGGCTTTCTCGTCGGATATGTTGGTTATTGAGGTTTTATTTGAATTTTATGAAAAGATATATGCTGTCTTTAAAAATAATGTCCCCAAAAAGATACCTTGCCACAAACAGTACCCTCCTTAGTTTAATTCCAACATGATTAGACTTTTAAAACAGAAAGACCGAACTCGGAGTATGTATATGAAGTCCAAGCAACAGGTTGACTACAACCAGTTTAAAGACTTAGGAGCTTCCTTTAAAAATCTATTCGTGATGCATATAATAGATAAATTGAAGAGGCTGAGAACTCTAATAAAAGCCAATCCAAATAAATTTTGGGGATTCACTAATTCAAAAAAAAAAAAAACTGTACAAGTATTCCCAGTAGATTGAATTATAACAATACTAGCCTTGAAAATCCTCAAAACATTGTCAATTCTTTTGCTAATTTTTTTTCCAATACCTTTATCAATTCTAGTGAATACATACAACATACAACATACAACATACAACAGCTTATGTAATAACGACGTTCTCCGCATTGGGCAGTTTAGTGAGAATGACGTACTTAAGTCAATTAAAAAAGTTGAAAGTAAATATGACCACTGGACCTGATCAAGTTCCTGCATTTATTATTAAAGATTGTGCTAGTATCTTTTATAAACCGGTTTGCATTATTTTTAATTTGATATTAAAAACTGAGACATTTCCGGATATGTGGAAACAATCCAGAATTTGTCCAGTTCCATTACCATCTTACGCAATATTATTAACAAAATTGGAAGACGTTGGCCTTAGTATTTCTTTGATAAATTTGTTCTATTCATATCTATCGCGCCGATCTCAATTTGTACAATATCGTGGTTATCAATCTGTTGAATTTACTTAAACGTCTGGAGTGCCGCAGGGTTCTATACTCGGTCCATTAATTGTTATATTATTCATTAATAATATTATTGGCAACCTAGATGTACATTATTTGCTATATGCTGATGATCTAAAATTATATTTCTGCATGAACTCTGATCGTGATTGCTTGAGACTCGACCAGCACAGTCTTGATATTCTTAATGACTGGTGCGTTAACAATCGTCTCCCATTAAATGCTGCCAAATATAATGTCATGTCATTCTCACGGAAAACAAATCCATTTATCTTTGACTACAGTTTGGACAACACCACCCTAGAGAGACCCGAGTTTATGAAAGACCTTGGCATTACATTTGATTCCAAACTAACTTTTTCTAAACTTATTGAAGAATGTATATCTGGAGCAATCAAAAGTTTAGGTTTTGTTTTGCGCAACAGCAAAGATTTTAAGAAATTGTCTACTCTACGCATGTTGTTTGTTAATTCTGTTAGGTCCAAACTAGAACATGCTTCTATTGTTTGGAATCCTAGTTACAATATTTACATAACAGCACTAGAAAAGAAAAACGAAGATTTTTCAAATCTGCAATTTTCATTTTGGAGAGTACATATCCCGTTAGATGAACACCTCAAGAATTATTTTTAAATAAATTTGAAATGAGCAGTCTAATTAGGAGACGAGTGATGCACTCAGTAATTTTTTTGTACAAAATAATTAATAATGAGATTGACTGTCCCTCTATTACCTCACTTATTAAATATAGAACTCCCAAATTAAATGCAAGGACAAATAATATAGTTATGTCTCCTACCTCTGGTACAGACCTTTTAATTGCATCTCCTATGTATCAAATGTGCTTAAATTATAGTAATATCGAGAACAGTCTGGATATACTTAACTGTAAAATTGTTGATATAAAAAATATTTATTTAATGCATGTTTAGTTAATGTCTTTATATTCTATTTATTGTGTGATATTTTATTTTAATTTATATTATTCTATTTGTATACTGTTATACAGTTATTATATTTTGTGCTATGTTGTTCACTATTTTGGGTTTTTGTGTATATCTGAGCAAAAATGTTTTTTTAATAAAATTTAATAAAAATTTATTTTATAAATGATGGTATTCACCATTTTCAAAATAATAATACAGGCATGGGTTCCTCGATTTTTTGAAAAATCGTATAAGGGTTCTGCGACAAAATAATAAGTTTGGGAACCACTGGTCCAGGCATTTTTGCAATACTCCAGCATTGCTAATAATTTTATATTACTAGGATGCCATAATCTTTATTATTTCAATACGGCGCGGTAGGGGTTGGACTTTTTACATTACCACAGCAGTTTGTTAAATTATATTTTTTTTGTTTTCAAAATACAATTCTCCCCTATAAATTGTTGGTTTTTTCCATTCGTGAATATTTTTTTATCTGTGTATAATGTGTTTGATATCCCGAATAACTTGTTTTTCCATCACTCCCAATATCACAGTCATCAGGCAACCTGCCCTGCTTCACATCTTGTTCAAGGAAAAGGAGATAGTGATTTTTTGGAATTGTTACATGAACATTTTATCATCAGCTTGTGAACATTCCACTCTCCCTTGCATTGCTGAATTCTTTAATATGTAAAGATTATTCGGATGGCCATATACCTACCTTATTGTGGATCAAATAGATGTATAGTTAATAGTCGAAGTAGTGTTTTTTCCATAAGACTTGTCTTGACCTCATCAGAACTGAAGTAAAAAAAATTTCATCATTAAATTTCAAAGAATGGAAAAACCTAAAATCAAAAATGTAGTATTCGTGTTCCTTTCGTCTTCTTACGCTTAGATCATTTAAATCTGATACAGTTTTATCTCATAATTTGCAATACTCGGGCCACTCTATATCTTGCAACCCTTTCATGTCAAGTAACACGTGTGTGGATGCCTGACACACGCAACTCCGCATGTTAAAATTAGGATATAATTCAGGATATGTCAAAACGTATAACATGGATACACTGGCTAGTTAGAGGGATAAAGTTGGTTCAAATATGAATGAGAATTTTTTTATTGCGGTTGTTACGGAAGCTTCGACTTGTGAGATTTTAATAATTAACTTTAAGGTATTGGTCATGTATGTTGTTTCAAAATCCTGATTACTGAAATAAAGTACCATGTTCTGAAGAACTTGGGTATAGTGTTTCATCAACTTTTCTGTCGCTTAAGGCATTATTAAGTAAGTAAGTAAATAAGTAATTTTTTAAATAGGCAAGCCTAATGTAAAATAAAAATACAAATACAGCGTATATTTTAACAATATTAAAAGTTAGACTAAGATAAACATAAGAATAAACATAAACATAAAAAAATACTGTACTTTAAATAGCAAAGAAATATACATTCTCTTTAAACGATTAAATTGGGTAGATTGTACAATTCATATATTGAATATGGCTATAAACAATAAATAACTGAAATTTGTACTTAAAAATCAAATATTCAGATAATTATAACAATATATTGATGCCATTTGAGTTAGGTTCATCGAAAAGACTTCAGTAGTATTTTAAATGATCAATTAGTTTTCGTGTGAAGACATTTACCGATACAGAAATCTTTATACTATTAAGTAACAAGTTATATTCATTTACACCTTTGTAAAATAAAGTTTTTTGTGCTTTACTTGATTTCACTTTTTTTAAGAATAATAGACTTCTACCTCTTGTTTCATAATCATACACTTCACTGGTATATGTAATAAACTGGTGAAAATAAGGTAACAACTGATTATTTATAATTTTGTATATAAAGATCATTATAAAATATTTTAAACGAGTATTCACTGACATCCATTGTAGTGTTTCTAACATTAAATTTATTGGAATATACTTGTTACATCTCAGAATAATGCGCATTCCTCTGTTTTGTAGTTTTTGTAATTGTTGTATTGAATTATTAACAAATAAGTATAAGATGCTAGAACAATAATGAGCTTGAATAATAGATTTATAAACTGTAATGTTTGTCATTAAAAACAAGTTTTTCGATGCTCTTGAGAAAAAAAGAGTTTTTTTGATATTTTATTTTTTATGTATTTGAAATGTTCTTTAAAGTTCAAATGGTTATCAAGAAAAAATCCCAAATATTTAACTTTTCTGACAATTTCTATATTTAATTGTTGAAATTTGAGGTTGATATTATTTAAATTAATATTATGATAAATCAAAAAGAAAAATTCTCATAAAATTCCTTTATTACTGTGACCGGTTTCGTGAACAAATTAATTACTTCACATCATCAGACACAGGACTACAATAGAAAATGAGTATGGTGGTTACATACATACATAAATAAATGTTAATAAGTTAATAAAACTTAAAAACAAGGAATACAGAAAACAATTACATCAATTTTTTACTAGTAAAAAATTGAAATAATTGTTTTCTGTATTCCTTGTTTTTAAGTTTTATTAACTTATTAACATTTATTTATGTATGTATGTAACCACCATACTCATTTTCTATTGTAGTCCTGTGTCTGATGATGTGAAGTAATTAATTTGTTCACGAAACCGGTCACAGTAATAAAGGAATTTTATGAGAATTTTTCTTTTTGATTTATCATGAACAATTACTCATATGGGATCAACCTACCTACGTTAAATTAATATTATTATATTTATAAGTTGTTGTTATAATCATAGCTTTAGTATTATCAATATTTAACTTCAGTTTGTTAGTGTTTAGGTATTCTTCAATCTTAATAAGTTCATGGTTCATTTTTTCTGCGGCCACATCTAAATTTGCATCTACAACGGCTATCAGTATATCGTCAGCAAATAAGTTTACAAAATCACATAATGTACATTTAACAAAATCATTTAAATAAATGATAAAAAGAATTGTACCTAGTACACTGCCTTGGGGTACTCCAAATTTATTTTCTAAAGGAGGCGAAAAAATATTATTAATTTTTGTAATTTGAAAGCGGTTTGTTAAAAAATTTTCAAACCAGCGAAGTACTATTCCATTAATACCATAATATTTTAGTTTTTCTAATAACAGATGTCTGTCAATTGTCTCAAAAATATTATTAATTTCCTGTGTCAGCTTGGTTAAACCGTAAGAGCTTTTTTCTCTTTGCTGTGGATTCCAGGTTCGATTACTGCATCAGAGATTTTTTTTTTAAAAGAAATTTGCTTATTTGCACTTTCTTTGTGTCACTTCCTATAAATTATTCACAAAATTTACTAAGTTAAATCTCTACGCTGTGCTGCTAGGATTAATCAAGGTTGCTTTTTTGAAAAAAGTCTAATATCTAAAAAAATATTAACCTAAAAAAGAAATGATCAAATGTAATATATTTTAGATTAGATAAGTTAGCGTTTCGAAATACAATCTGATCCTTTTATCAAAATTAATAAAAAAAATTGCTTTGTATTTGATTCTTTTGATACTACATTGTATTGATATTGTTTCTACTTACCTCTCCTCTAAGGATTGTTCAACAATACAGTCATAATCATTCCATAGATGATAATCTAAGAGTGTAAGGTCTGGTTAATTTGAGGGCCAAGCTACTGGACCCCAACGAAAATTTTGATTTAAATAGTTTCTCACATTTAATTGACAATGCGGCAAGGCACCATCGTGCTGAACATGCATTATTTGCCCAGTAAGTAATGATTAATGAAGCACTTTCCAATAATTTATTTAAATGGCAGTCTATGATATATAAATATCTGTGCCCGTTTAAACTAATTTCATACACAATTTTTTCTACGACAGTGATAATAATTAGAACATTTATAGAAATGTTGAATTTGACGTTTCAAAAATCAAATTAAATAAATATGACAGTTGTTCTTGTGTAGAAAATAGCTATTTGTATGACAAGGAGAAAAGTGCATAATTTCCTCCCGTGGATAGTTTGATCAATATCCAAGGGAGGAAATGGCACTTTGCTCCTGTGTAATACATATGATTTTTTCTACGACCATTTACAGTGTTTTACATTGGTTTTACATGTATTTTATTATATTTTCTTATGCATGACAATCAAAAAACCAAATATGTCAAAATGTCATAATAGGTATTTAGATAAGTAAATATTGCTAAAAATCAAAGTACATGGAACGTTGCTAAGGTTGCTTCTTGTTCTCAAAATAAACAAACTTCCAAAAAGTTTATAATAATGTATTCCGAATGTGAAGATGAAGTTCCTCAAGATATTCTGGAAGAAGCAAACGTGGTTTCGTTAAATCTATTACCGTTAAAGTCTCGTGAAAAATATGAAAAAGAGTACCAGCTATTTAACTGTTGGATGGAGATGAAGAAGTGGTCCTATTTTGCTTTTCCAAAAAAATGCGCCGATTTGAAGCCTTCAACATTATGGAGCAAATACAGCATGTTGCGATCTACACTCCCAATTAAAGACAATATCGACATTAAGTTTTCTAAATTAGTAGCTTTCTTAAAAAGGAAATCTGCTGGATATAAAGCCAAGAAAGCCAATACTTTTTCAAGGAAGGATATCAACAAGTTTATTGTAGAAGCTCCAGATGAAACTTACTTACATATGAAGGTAAGATTGATCGTTATTGTTGAATAATAAATAAAAACGTAACGCAGCATTTTTTATTAGAAAGTATATATATGACAATTAAGTGACATTTTAGGCAGTTATCATAAGTGCATTTTCCTTTTTCAGGTTGTGCTTATATTTGGAATTGCTGGGGCATGCCGTAGCGATGAATTAGTTAAAATGGTACTTAAGGATATCAGTGATAAAGGCGATATTTTGGTGGTGCAAATACCTGACTCAAAAACTAATATCAAAATGACATTTACAATAACAAATGAGATTTTAAACGGAGTATCTGTCTTGGATATGTATAGAAAATATCTGGACTGTAGGTCCCCTAAAATATGTTTTTTGTAACTTATGCTAAAGGGAAATGTACAAACCAGGTAATTGGCAAAAACACAATTGCCAAAATTCCATACAGAATAGCAATATTTTTAAATTTGGATGATTCGAAAGGCTATACTGGACACAGTTTCCGCCGTACTTCAGCTACGTTATTAGTCAATGCTGGAATTGACATTCTCACTCTAAAAAGACATGGGGGATGGCGAACAAACGCAGTAGCAGAAGGGTACTTAGATGATTGTATTTCTAAAAAATGTGAGGTAGCCAGCCAAATAATTACGGGAGAAAGTACTACTTCAAGTACCAAAAAACGTTTTCTTGTTTTTGAAAATTTTGTTTCTACAAGTACATCATCAGCGACCAAGACTTTGGAAAACAACAAACAGGAACTGATCTCCACCAGCAGAGCCAATATTTCTTCAGGGGCAATCTCCATTAGTAATTTAACTAATTTTACCATGAATATTAACAATATTTAGTTACTGATGTTAATTTAAACCTCGATTTAAACTGTTTTCAATTTTTATAAATAAAAATAAGTAATAAAAAATCTGTTTCAAAGAAAATCATTCATTTTCAGGAAGTTTGTGTATCAATAAAAGAAGTCTATACACTACTATTACAGCTATTTGAAGTTTTTACTTGTTTGCTTCCAGAGGGGAGCCAAAGTAATTTCCTCCCTAGGGAAGCAAAGTATTTTCCTCCCGAGGGAGGAAAAGTACTACTTTGCTACCTGAAATGAGGGAGCAAAATAGTATTTTCTATGTAGGGAGTAGAAAAAATAGTATTATTGTTCACAAAGAAGGCAATTTTACTCAATACCTCTATGTATAGAAAATAGAACATGAAAATTAAGAGTAATAGAAATAATGAAGTTTAATCTATGCAATAAAAACCATTTTCAACAATGTACACTATCAGTTGTTATTAATAGTACACACTACATTAAAACTTTACCCATTACTGATGAAATTCAATTAGACATCCACTTAATAAATCAATCAATTATATTAATTGAAATACATTAAACGATAATCTCCAAGCTTTAATTATTAATAACTTGTTTTTTACTGGTAGTAGAGTAAAAATAATTTACTCTAAATGGATTTCTTAATGAATTATATTAATAAACTTGCTGTCACACAGTGTATTACTTATTATCTATAAATATTATGGATAACTAATAGAAATATCAGTCAATATTGAGGTTTTTAAACATGATGAATTATTACTGCAATAATTCAATATTTTTTAATTAATTCCTTTGATTTGATTAATACAATTTATAACTGTGTCAAGATTTACAAATTATGTTATTTTTTTACACAAAAAAAGTTATTCTTGCCTTTAATATAGTTAAAATAGAAAATGTTGTTATAAATAGTATCTTTCTCTGGCAATGTTTTCAGGTCAGCACTAATTGTACCGTAAAATCCTTTCAGATAATTGTAATTTGGTTAGCAAAAAAATCGTTATGCAAATGACCAAAAAAATCTTGCTTTTTTTCTGTATTACTTTACCTTATCCTTGTTTTCAGATCAGCTTTACTAATATAGTTTGCGAAACAGATATTGTGACGGGACGTCCGGGGTAAGACGCTACGGAACGCAGAGTTGGATTTAATTGTATTGTTTTTTTCGGTGGCGGTAATCTCAACACTTTGTGGCCATATTTCTCCGCTACATTATCTATAATATACTGCTTCTCATAATTTTTCATTTGCAGGACTTCCAATAGTTGTGCTTTATTATAATTTTCCTCATAGTAGAGATCATGTTCCATTAAACAAAATTTAACTCTACCTTAGTAGAACTCTTGTTAGGAATTTTATAGAGTTGTCTCGAATGTTACTTCACATTGTCAAGAACAATAAAGCTATTCGGTTTTAATTTTGGAATTAGTGTGTTTTCAAACCATTCCTCAAATATTTCTCCCTCCATGTTCTTGTGGTAATCCATGGTTTTTCCGCACAGTTTCAATGCATTATCAACCCATCCATCAACGGAATCACAGTGTAATATAATTAACCGAGTCCCTTTATTAGGGGGCAATGAGATTGGTTGTCATTTCCTAGATCCATCAGCCCATCCTTCTTTTACGGTGTCATGCGTATCATACCAAGTTTCATCTAGATAATAAGTTGGTCTATTTTCCCTTCTGATTTCTTTTATCTCTTCTAGATATAAATTTCGCCAATCTACTATTCGTCTACTTTCCATAATCGCCATGGGCTTATTAATAGTTTGATATTTAAATTCAACTTTTCTCAGCCAAGTTCCTCTTTTGGTATATTTTAGATGATCTATTTTTTTTAAATTTTCAGTCTACCACGTCAATAATTGGGATTTTATTTTTCTGATACGCGTCGTAAACTAAATTTCTTAAATGTTTTGCTAATGATGGGTCTAGAGTATTCGATTGACTGGCGGCGGATCTTTGTTTTCTTCGGAGGGCACCTTCTTTCACCAGTTTGTGTTTTGTGGGACGGGGAACGTTAGTCAGAGATACTGTTTCACCTAGTACATCCAGATCATACAAATTAGGATCATTAACTTGTCACTTAAAAAGATTATTGTAAACATTTGGGCAAATTTGTTTTGTTTGTTCGTTCAAATGTAACCGATTTTTACTTACTGCAAATACTAATGAACTCTGATTTTCTTAATCACTGTAATCACCATCACTTTCGTTTTCACAAACAGAAAAAGATGCAGGCGTAGAGGCCTCCCACGGTCGAAACATTTTTACATGAAGTACTTTTCAAAAACCCACCAGCAAATAAACAGATGAAATAATTATTACTTATATTACACTATTACACAACTCACTGTAACACCATACCCTTCTTAAATTATTTTCAAAAACATACTAGCAAACTAACATATATAAAATAATTATTACTCATATTACACTACTACACAACTCACTTCAATACGATAAATTTCTTAAAATATTTTCAAAAACACGCCAGCAAATAAATAGATATTAAATAATTATTACTTATCTTATAATATTATACTTACAATAAATCAGCACTGCTAGAATGATTCGGTAACAAAATTAAGTGCGGCTCTGAGGTATCACAGAATGTAAGTGAAACTCCGCCTCGGTCGCGTGCCAGCAAAAACAACAATCATCGTTCTCGCTTTAATGTAAGCGATGTAAAAGATGGAAGATGTCATGTGTTATACATTCCCCGGCCGCATGTCGCGTTTTGCTCCGCGCGTTCCGTCATGATATAGATTTCGCTGACTATACCAACAAAACGTTTCGTTATCAACAATATTTTTAACACGCTTTTTTTTTATCTGGAAAGATTAGTTTAATTACTAGGCGCCTATACTCAGAAAAATGTGACTATGTAACTACTACTACTGAAATCGAATGTTTTTACACCACTTTAATTTATAATAAAAAATGTACCAATTTCTAACCGGCCATTAATTAATTTAAATGAATAATCAAAACTTGTTCCGTTTATATTGTTATAATCGATTTACAGACTCCCTTTGAACATTAGGAATGACATTAGCTTATCTATACTGATGAACTTTCTACCGAATTCTTTCTTTTAAATTAATTTGTAGTCTGTTTATGTAATCTTTACTTTTTAAGTAACTTATAGGAAGTAGTCAAACGGGATTAGATCCGGCGATCTAGCTTGCCATTCGATAATCCTTCTTGATGTAAATTTAACATTGCCACGGTTTTTCACAAAACACTGAAACACTATATGCTATATTCGACGCGCGTTATGCCAATCAAGTTGGCTTCATCTGAAAATGATTGAAACTAACCTTACTCTTCAATCCTTTATATAACTTTCTCTATTGATGTACTAGCATTGAAAGCAGTTGTGCTAGACTCTGCTTGCTATCAACCTTTATAAATAAATATAATCCTTTTTAAAGAAATTTTCGTAAATGTTGCATAAAACATACATTTTGTAAGGAGAAATGTTGATATTGGATTAGTTTAAAGTTAAATGTTACTTTAACAAAATGCCCAAAAATGTTCTTGATATTGCATTTAAAAACAAAGTTTTGGGATACTATTAAAAATTGTTATTTAAGTGAAAACTTATGTTTAGAAACTTGCTTTTTTTCAATGTAGGTCATCCGCACATAATTTTTTTGATATTCCATATACATTCACAAGGGCCCATTCATTATAAACCAGTGAATACATAACGAAATATTCAACGTATCAACGTAAACGCGATGTAAATAATGAAATTGTGGACCGCGATGCATATACCCACTGAAAACGTGAAATTTAAATTCAGGCTGTTGCCTGAAGCGCTGAAGAGTATACAGCAGTTATTATTACTAAGTAAACCTTACCGGACGTAGATAATGAATGAACTGGGTATTTTTTTAAATGTGGAACGTGACCCTACGTCATCAATAGACATAACGAAGTCAAAAAAGGATTTATAACTAGAAGCAAGTTAATCAAACATTGGGAAAAATAATTGTTTGCACCGAAATCTATTTAAGGACAATTTGAACTCAAATATGAAATATTGACTTGAAGAATCAGCACTTACATTTTCTGTTCGAATTGTTTAATTAGAAAATGGGGTAATAATAGTAATAATAACAAAACAATGAAATGTTAACCAAGGTTGGTAATATTACATTTTTTTTTCGATCACAACAAATTTAAACCAGTTTTAAGTGTCTAAAGTATATCTTTCTTGAAAATCAGACAATAAAGAGATACCATTTCACACTATACGATATAATTTATTTATTTTACGCTAATAAAAATCCAATATTTTGATATTTTTATTAAAAGAACCCCCCAAATTTTATTATTACAAACATCTTTATTACTGTTTACCTAATAATTTTATGTGTATGGTACTTTTACTAACACTATTAAAATTTAAATCATCAGAAGTGAAAGGTTGATATGACAGGACACTATAATTTAACTACGCTTGAAGACTTCTAATTCCCTGGTGTTTCAGTCTCAAAATATCAGCCCCTGAACCTACTAAAAGCGAATTTTAAGATATAACACTATGCGCTATATAACCAAAGTCTTTAGATATTCTTATCTATAGACTTTGATATAACATTCTCTGTGTTTTTTGTACCATACAAACTCTACCACTATTAATATTTATACCAACAGAAGTGAGAGGTTGATATGACAGGACACTATAATTTAACTACGCTTGAAGACTTCTAATTCCCTGGTGTTTCAGTCTCAAAATATCAGCCCCTGAACCTACTAAAAGCGAATTTTAAGATATAACACTATGCGCTATATAACCAAAGTCTATAGATATTCTAATCTATAGCCTTTGATATAAATTTCTGTGTGTTTTTTTTGTATCATACAACATTTTAGTTATTTTTCTATTAAAACATAAAATAACAGAAACCTAATAACTTCCGTTTAATTGAGCTTGGAACATGAGTCGTGAAACAAGACAAATAGTGTTCAAACTTGAAGTAACTGTTCAAAGTGTAAACCCTGAACTTCAGTGTATTTTATATAAATTTTAGATCATTCAGTGCACCCTCATTTCCTAAAATTAACCCTTCTCTAGTTTGTACTGGAGAGAAATACACTTCT
The DNA here is from genome assembly GCA_029963845.1 of Rhamnusium bicolor. NCBI lineage: Eukaryota > Metazoa > Arthropoda > Insecta > Coleoptera > Cerambycidae > Rhamnusium > Rhamnusium bicolor. The sequence goes on from JANEYF010000904.1 coordinate 1,809,685, forward strand.
TCCTTAAGGTAACCCCAAACACAGTACACTACTGTGTTTGGGGTTACTATCCAAAGGACTGAGATCAGGACATCATGGTGGTCATTGTATTGGACCTTCACCCGGAATCAGTTCTTGATTATTAGCGTTGTTTAGACAGCCAATTCACTTTTGTGGATAGTTATTATCTAGCCAATTTTTAACAATTTTACCATTATGTGCTGGGGCGCCCTCCATTTTTATCCAGCTATTTGCTTGCAGATTAAAAAGAGCATCATCGCTCATCGATTTTGTTTCAAGAAAAGTAAAGGACAATGCAGAATTTAATTTAGGAGATACAAAATATGGACCACAAACGTAATTGCTCTGAACCCCCATCCAAACATTTACGCTAAATTCATTTTGAAAAGAAGATGGTCGAATTCTCATGCATGATCCTCAATATAAAAATTATGAGGGATTTTCATCAATATCCAGTGATAAAAGCATAACCGTCTTTCGGAATCGCCTGGACATTAAATGGGCTGACGATAAGAGACCTTTCTATGGTCCTTATGAAGTACTCTTATTACATTGGACTGTGACAATTGACGATTTTCAGCTGTATTTACGAGTGTTTTATCTTCTATTATTGTCAAATAATCTAAGAACTCTTTTTCAAATTTTCCTGTGTCTTGATTTTGGCGACCCATTATTTCGCCACAAATCTAACTGCAGAAATTGTCGTGTTAATAAAAACTTAGTAGTTAAGAACTCTTCTATGAATATCAGCATATTAGACTTTTGTAAAAGCGTATGGCATACTAATATGAAAAATCACACTTTGACCTGCTAATAGCAGGATAATTATCAACAAGTTATGAATTTTGTATTTCAAAGTCAGCTTGACAAACACTAATAGGGTAATAAGTAAGTGTGTTATTAGATACAATCAGTAAATCGGTGAACATATCAAATCAAATAAAATTTTATTTAACCCAGTTACAACACTTTTTTACATAGTGATAAATTGGTACAAAATATAAGCACCTCATTTTACAATGAAATCGTTTTGTGCTTTAACAGATACAATAGTATTTTACATTTGTTATAGGTTATGATTTATTTATCCTAACTAAACTAAAAAACTAAAAACTAAAAATCAGTATGATTGTTATAAGCACACAAATTCGCTTTAATTATGAAAATATTTTCTAGAATAAATTAAAATTTTGCATAACAAATATTGATAATTTTTTACAAAATAGGTTATAGTAATGATTGTTTTTTATATTTTCAGGAATAATATTATAAATTTTTGCACCAGTGAAGTTAATAATTTTTTTTTATAAACTTGAGTTAGGTCGTGGTATACTAAGATCCTTAAGTTCTTTTTGTCTTGTATTGTGTGTGAGTGATTAATTACTATTCTCATGTCCCTATTTCTATAAATATATTTGGCTACATTAAAAATATATAATCCATTTATACTAAATACATTACTATGTAGAGAAAGTTGCTCTGTAGAATATCTTCGATTTTTGTGACGTATAACTATAAGTATCCTTTTTTGAGTAATTTTTAGATTTTTTAATTGATTATTATATCTTCAAATTATTTAATGACCCTAATTTTAAATGTTTTATGTGGTAAATTGTTGGGGTATGGTCAACTAAAGAAAAGCAGTTTCAAAAATATGGACGTTTCGTCTTTATTTAAAGACATCCTCAAGACTGCAGATAAAATACAGAATAAGTAGTTCTATATTGGTAAACAATACACAATTATGTATATATGTATAGATAATGTTAATATGTTTTAATTTTTAATCTGTTACAGTTCTTAAGTATGTTTTTTAAATAGGTGTTAAATTTTATTGAATGCAATAACTCATAAATTTATTATGTCACATATATATGCAAAGACAGATGCATATTACCAAAAATGTAACCTCATTCTCCATTATTAATGTTATTGCATTCGAATTTGTCCATCCAGCATTTGATTGTATACAGCAACTTTTCACTGTTCTTAACAACGTCAGACCAATTTGTGACGTGAAATATTAATGCGTTGTCATCAGCATATGCTATGGTATTGCCACTTATATCTAATTCTAGCATATCATTTATATAAAATAAAAATAAGTGCGGACCTAAAATTGTTCCTTGTGGAACACTATATTTTACTACCTCTGGGCTACTTAATGTATTATGGATTTTGACGAATGCTTTTCAATTTGATAAATAACTTTTAAACAAATCTAATGCTAATCCTCTAATTCCATATTTTTCCATTTTGTCCAAAAGTAATTCATATCGAAAGCTATAGCTTGATCTAAAAATATTCCAATAACTTTCTTATTTTTATTTAGGTATTCATGTATTTTATTTGAAAAGTATAATAAAACATCTTCTGGGGAAGTTATGTCTAAAACCAATATACTTTGGTGATATTAGTTTAAAAAACATTGAGTGCGTCTGGAGTCGAGAGACCATACATTTTTCATATATTTTAGCAATGGTACTACTGAAATTGATCTATAGTTATGTGTAATAAGTTTATCACCACCTTTAAATATTGGACTTATATAGCTTGTTTTAATGAATCTGGAAATTGGCCATTTTGGAATGATAACGTATACCAGTATACTAAGGATATTATGTTTAATTAGTGTGTGTCCTATTTTTCAAGTTATCAATTTTTTAGCATTTGTTTCAATTTCATTATTTTGATCATATATCTGGTAGTTGTTGTTATTATTTTCCGACATCGAGTTTTTTATTATTTGCCATACCTTTTTTTGTGTTTTTGTTCGCATCAATTAGTTTTTTTGTATAATAACCTTGCTTTGATTTCTTTAATAATCTAGTTAAACTCTTTCTCTAATGTTTATACTGATCCCATAGCTGTTTGTTATTTTTGTAATTTAAACTTTTTTTTCATTTGTCCCTATTTTGAATTTACAATAACCCATACTATTTTATTACTTGCTTCAGTTTAATGTAATTTCAATTTTCTAATCAATTATTTAACTGAATACAATATTTAAATAAATGAATAAATAATAAATACTTCATTGTATGAAGTTTTCTTCTAAACTTGAACTCCCTGTATCTCACTTAGAAAGTGAAATAGACATTTTGTTGTAACTACGCTATATATTTAAAATTTCCATAATTATTCAATTTCTTAACCTTGGCAGGTTGGAACTAACCCACCCTGTATTCTTAAAAAATACGTCATTATCTTAAGCGTGCCCATTTTGTTATTTGTAAATAATCATGTAGATTTAACTAGCGCCCTCTGGTTGAACAAAACAAATTTTCTATATTTCAATAGGAAAACCATCTCTATTATTTTAGGGGTCGTTGAATTTCCTTATATGGCTCCCCGAATGGAAAGTTATAGAACATTGTTTGTTGAATTTTTCAATTTTAAGATGGTTTGATTAAATTTATGTATTAAATTGGTGAACATTTTTATTACGTTGGTTAATTCTGCATAATATAAATGTTTACCTTAACTTGTTTTCAATGTGCCCAGTACGAACAAATTAAATATAAAAAACTACTAAGTTGACATTTTTCAATTTTTGCAAAACATGGAATATTTACTATTCAAATGTGCTAATCAACTACAGACAAAATGGCAATATTTTATTTAAAATCAGTAAAATACCCCAATATCACAATTCCATCAACGAAACACCATCAAAAAACTGCTTCTCGCCTATAAAAACCCAAGACCCAAGCCAATCTAGAGAGAATCGGTCCCCAAACGGTCTCATCTTCATAGAGGCCGTTACAGCTCTCTATGACCGTCATATCCATAGTCATAGCCAGCCGCGGCGTACAGCATCCCATTCGAATCCACACACGACGACGGCAAAACAGCTAATCTATATTCATAGCACTCTACCTCCCTCGCTCCCTTCGCGCCACCCTATGACGGCTCTATCTCCGCGGCCACCTAGCGACGGCGCTGCGAACTCGCAGAAACTCGAGGCTGGTTCACCACGAGGTCGAGGGATTTCGGCGTTTGGAATTCATGAATGGAGGTGGTGTCACGTGAGCGGTTGATTAGTGGGGCAGAATTAGCATGAAATGTTTCAGCTGATTTTTAAAAAGTAAAAAATCAAAAGCTGAATACCGTTAAAGTATTGGGTGTGAGTACATTTTGGTAAAATAAAAAAAAGAGTTTTATATACAGGGTGTTTCAAAACTGTGTCAACAAATTTTGGTAGTGTATTTAGAGCCTAAAAACAATTGTCCGTTACCTGTGTAGCTCTGACAATGTTTATCGGATTATATTAAAATTAGAAATATTGAAATATAACTTGCTTTAAATAGAATATCCATTAAAAAAATCAGGAAATTAGTGAATTACTCATTCATCTCGTCCGTAATGGAATTTGTATGCCTACAAATATGTATATCTAACCTGTTAGCACTAGAAAATAAAGATGTGTATAAACTACTTTATGGATTTATAAAAGCAAATAACATAGAACTATGAATTGGGAACTTATCTATATAAATTTCATGTATTGTAATATTTATAGGTGTTTTAAAAAAAAAAAGTAAAAAAAAATAAATAAACAAATAAAAAAAAATTTTAAATAAAAAAAAGGAAATGAGAAAGAAGAGAGAACTTAATAGTAATAATAAACATAAAAAAGTAGATTAAGTTACCTAAATTAAATAATAAAAATAATAAATTTAAAAAAAAAGGAAAAATTAACTTATAAAAAAAGACAACATGTTATATATATATATATATATATATATATATATATATATATATATATATATATATATATATATATATATATATATATATATATAAAACTAGAAATTTTGGGGTTGCAGTCAGTTCTAGTTTTATGCCTTAACTAGTCAGTCACGACTACCCGTTATTTTTGTATATATATATATATATATATATATATATATATATATATATATATATATATATATATATATATATATATATATATATATATATATATATATATATATATATATATATATATACATATATATATATATATATATATATATATATATATATATATATATATATATATATATATATATATATATATATATATATATATATATATATATATATATATATATATATATATATATATATATATATATATATATATATATATATATATATATATATATATATAAGTTTACCTGACAAACTTCGACACGTGATAGAGGGACTTAAAATAAGCCGAAAAGTTCCTATCAACTTACATCCTTAGGGGATTGCTAACAAAGATACAGGATGTTAAAGTTTTGTGAAAAACAAACAGTTTTTTTAATAACTCTAAAATTACGAAAGCTATCGACTTGAAGTTTTAGGGGCGGTGATGATTTTTAAGTCTCTATTGTTTCATAAAAAAAATCAAAGGGTGGGGGAGATGAATTTTTCGCCGAAACTATGTTACGCCACTGTTTTGTGCAGTTGATTTTGAGATTGTTCGATTCAGTGCTCAATTTGGAAGAAAGAAAGTATCTTTTAGACAGAAAAAAATGTTCTGTCTGTGTGGTTAGCGATAGCAGCTACAGTTTTTGAGATAAAGCTTTCAAATTTGATACACACATTCTAGAGGTCAAGGAAGAGATTGAGTTCGTGGATGAGCAATCTGACTTTTTTGAAACGTTAAAATGTGACTTTTTTGAAACGTCAAAGTGACTTTTTTTGAAACGTCAAAAATTACTTTTATTATAAACTGCACCACACGTCGAGTCTTATTACGGTGCGGAAGTTCTGATCCCCAAGTAATTGGCAGCTGTTTTCCCTTTATTTTCGATTTCGCACAATTCTTAGAAATAGTAGCTCTGTATTTTAAATTCTTTAAATTTTTACGAACGTTCACTTTGGTTTTCGTAAAAGGCATTTTGTTTGGATTTTATCACAAAATTAAAATAAAATATCAAAGTAAATTTTCAAATCATGACATAGTATTTTAATTAAACAAAAAAAATTAGAGACCTATCCTTTTCATATCTTTGATTTACTTTAACGTATGTTTTGATATAAGTTTACTTTGTGATATCACCTCTACTATAATCCAATAATCATCGTGGCAAATAGCGGGGAAAGTAGTTGTTTAAAAGTATGCCGTAATAAGTTTTTTGTAAAAGTATAGAAAATAATTCCTATCAATTTGTTGCTATATCTCCATTCTATTCTTTACTCAGTTTAAGTGTCTCCTAACGAGAGAAATCTACAAAAACAATTACATAAGCTAAAACACGTGACCGCAAATCTTCCTTCGATTAAAAAAAATTGCTATAAACCGCGTTGTGAACACGCCACACTCGTTCATGATGCCTCCTGCGAGTGTACAATGATTGAATCCTGTTTCTGCCGCGGCCTGTACAAAATAGACATCGGGCGTACGTCCCGCGTTAATCTGCGTTGCCCAGGCAACCAGGGATAGCTATCAACAATACCGGCCCCGAGCTACCGCCCCCCGCCTCTGCGATATCCTCAAGACGGCAAAGCGCCAGGATTACGGCTATTGTCCTGCAGGACGAGGTGTCGATTGCAGGAGGCCTCGCAGGAATATAATACGCCGAGAAGTGGGGAGTTGTTTACCACGTGGTTGCGAAATGGCATTGTTTCAGGTTCAAATTTTTAATTTAAATTTTATTGTGACCTACATCTCATGTTTTCTTAGATGACTATAGTTCTATACTCTATTTTTTCCTGCGGGGAATTCAATACTTTATTTCTTCGATCTTATTCACATAATAAATATTAAGTGATGCAAGAAATAATTTGTAATAGGCATATTTATTTTATTTTACTTGCCCACATTTATACACTTTTTATATTTCTTTCATTTTGGAAGGATTCTTCTTCACTTAATTTTTCATAAATATTTTAATATTATTGAAAGTGTAAAGTCATAGTTTATCAGTTAGCAGGATACACTTGCAGGAACATTACAACACATTGACCAAGTGTACATCAAAACAATCAAAAGCAAGACCTCGATGGTTCACTGAGGAGCTTATCAAAATGCGAAATAGTTTAGCTTGCTTAAAAGCCAAATTCAACCCATCAAAGTCAGATGTTGACAAAGATAATTTTAATAAGTATAGATGCGGCTATAAAAAAGCAATTGTGGCTGCTAAGAAAAATGCATATAGTTCTTATATTATAAATTCGGACAATAAAATCAAGGCTAACTGAATTTTAGTTAACTTAGAAAGAAATACTACACAATCAACCCCCAAATTAAATTTAACAAATAATGAATTCAACAACTTTTTTGTTAATATCGCCGATAATATTGTACGATCAATAAATGACACAGGTTTTGCAGCTACAGACTTTTTAAATGATACCCAAAGGCCTTCTTGTTCGTTTTTTCTATATCCCACTACGCCTAAAGAAGCTTTCGACTGTGTCTCACATGAAATTTTAATACAAAAGCTCGAATATTACGGAATACGAGGAACACCTTTGAATATGTTTAGATCCTATCTTGATAATAGGCAGCAATGTGTTTCGCTAAATAATGTAAATTCAGAATTACAAATTGTCAGCCATGGAGTCCCTCAAGGCTCCGTATTAGGCCCTGTTTTATTCATTGTTTGTATAAACGACTTGCCTGTCTATCTCAATAACATTAAAGCCACACTATTTGCTGATGACTTGACTGGTAAGTTCGGAAAAAAACGTAACAAAAGTCAATGAACAAGCGGAGGTTGCAATTGAAAGGTCAAAACTATGGTTTTTGACAAACAAACTAAAATTGAATGAAAATAAATTCCAAAGATTAACCATAGGTAGTGACCCAGCATCTTCAAAAGGAGATTATGTTAAATTACTAGGAATGACAATTGACGACGGTCTAAAATGGGATGTACATATTGATCAAATGAGTAAAAAGTTATCTGGCACAATTTTTCTCATTAGGAAATTAACCAAGATTGTAAATAAAGAAACTCTCTTGTCTGTTTATATTGCACGATTTCAGTCCCACATAAATTACGGTGTTAGATTATGGGGAAACTCCAGCTATTCACAGAGTTTTCGTTCTTCAGAAAAGAGCTATAAGAATTATTGCCAATGTTTCTTACCTTGAGCACTGTAAGCCTTTGTTTTTAAAACTTAAAATAATGTCGCTACCAAATCTTTATATCTACAATAGCTTACTTGAAATACACAGTCGAAGTAGTTGTCTAGTGAGACATAGTGATATACATTCTCACCACACTAGGAATAAAGATAATCTTTATAATCCCAAGTATACGTCGGTAAAGTCAAAAAACAATTCACTGGATTTAAACTTATATAATAAATTACCCAGTGACTGGAAAGCCTTGCCTGCTTCAAATTACAAACGAAAAATTAAATTCTTTTTAACTATAAATTGCTTTTATTCCGTAAATGAATTTTTGAATACACATCTAATCTAATTCTTATATTGTTGTAATTTGTGTCTGTAAGTGTATTTCTACTTATATACATATGTGTGTACTTACAATGCAGTATTGTATATTTTATTTTATGTACTTATTTTATTTTATATTTTGTAATTTGATGACTTGCCATAAATGTATATTTTATATGTAATGTGGTCAAATAAACAACAACAACAACAACAACATTATTAACAATAAAATAACTGAAATTCGTTAAAAACTATTATAAAATACATAAAAGATGAAAAACTGGATGATACTATATAATGATAATTTTTTAACGCTTTTGGTTTATTTTGTAGTATATTTAAAATCAAATAAAATAAAAATGAAGGACAACTTAGCAACAAATATTTCATAAACCAAAAAATCTTTTGACATCTGATTTCTAACCTAACAAATTTTAATGATATATTAAGGCTTTTTTGTTGTATTTTTCTGTGGTAACCTAGTTAATTATAAGTGTTTTTTCAAAACCACTAACGGACTAATTTGTATAGTCTACACAAGTGCAGTAGATGTGTGGTCTTAAAAAAAATTGCTGCTTATTATTTTGAAAAAAGCGTAAAATGTCTATCTACCTAGGTAAGTAATAGGTATAATGGTTACTAATTAACTAAAAAATAAGAATAGGTTTCTACCGAAATTCGCCTACAAATGTATGTTTATGCACAGACGTATAAATATATAATATTGCAGAATTAACCTCTATCACAGTTATTTTTTCTTATTCGTTTCTACTCATTTTCCAGCTCACCTTTGACGACATAAGAAGGTATATTATGGATAAAATTGTATCTAAATTTAAACTGTCATTTTAGTGTTATTAAAATTAGTTTTGACGTAATAGATTTTCAGGGCCAGTTGTACGAATGTGTTTCAGCGAGAATTCAGCTGAACTGGGTTTTAAATTTAAGGTTACGATTGTTTCAAGAATGCTATCCTTGGATTCTGAACCAAGTTCAGTTGAATTTTGGTTGAAACATATTGGTACAACTGGCCCTCAAAGACATAATCTATTTTATTTCCTCAAGCTTTTACGAAACACTGTAAACAATCTAAAATCTTCAGTAGACAACTTACCAGAGTATGAGAGCTTGTCTAGAAAATAGCTGTTACTAAATGAGTTATAATAATAAAATAAAATGGGATGGTATTATAGGTAAAAAAAATTACGTTAACTTATTGAATTTACTTTACCAACTATCAATTAATGTAATAATATATTTACCTGTGAGCCATAACGGGTCCAAATGTCTCAAAATTACATTATTGGTTTAAAAATCATTTGTTAGATCTATTAGAGTCCAATAAAGGCCTAGTATGAGGAGATAGCTAAATGTTTAATTTTACGGAAAATATGGTATCGAAACACTTGGAAACAATGAACAAACTTATGATAAAAATTTCCTTTCAAAAGTCGTTCCATCCTATTGTTTCAGCAACTGAATCGCCACATTACCACCTATCAAAATGGTTAACAAAGGAGTTCGAAAGTTTACCCACTGCGCCACCTAGTTTCTTTGTGATTAATTCCAATGATTTCGTTAATAAGGTGAAAAATATCCAGTTGCAAGACGGTGAAATATTTACATCCTTTGAGGTTTGTTCATTGTTTCCAAGTGTTCCGATATCTCAGACCTGAGGCTACCTAAAGGATCTACTCGAATCAAACAATCTCAGTCAAGATGTAGTAAAAGAATATCTTCAACTCACTAAACTTTGCATGAAACAAAATTGCTTTTGATTCAATGATAATATCTTTAAACAGCACGAAAGAACAGCGATGGATATCTCTTTGTCACCAATCATTGCCAGGCCCTTCTTGAATAAATCGATTCGAACCATAAGCAAAAGAAGAATTCAAGTATTTCCCCAGGGTTTGGCTTAGGTATGTGGATGATATTTTTGCAGTTTGATACTAAAGTCACTGATATTGGGGTCCGTTACACAGCCCCTATCCCGGTGCAGCTATGACTCCTAGATTTTAGCACCGAGAATGTTACATCTGGCACTATCTATCACCCAATTTTTAATTCTAGCACCAAACCAACACCGAAGTTATAACGATTTGTTACAGGGGGGGCTAATGTAACGCTAGCCCCCCTCCGTGCGAATTGACTTCCAACCTTTAGCACCACAAAACTTTCATCTAGCACCCAAGTTGGGAAGCTAGCATCACAATAGTTTCGTACTTATGGTTATTGTTTACGAAGAGGCTAACGTAACGCTAGCTCCCCCCGTGCGAATACGACTTCCAACTTTTAGAACCACAAAATTTACATCTAGCACCACCCAGCACCCAATTTTTAAAGCTGGCACCTCGACAGTATGGTACTTATAGCTACTTTGCCAGAAGGATTAATGTGACGATAGCCCCCGCCTGATGCGATTATGACATCCGTCTTTTGGCACCACCACACTTTCAACTGTCACTATCTAATATCCCATCTGGAAAGCTAGCATCGTATTTATAGTTACTATTGGTTAGCGGGACTAACGTCCTCCAGTGTTGTGCAAAGATAATTCATTTTTTATTTAGATAAGATAACAGATGAAATCCAAAAATATTATCTAGATGAGATAAAAAGATAATATTATATTTGATTATCTAGTTTAAGATATTAGATAATTCAATATTATCTAGATAAATTTCAGATTATTAAAAAAAAATAATAAGACGAATAATTTTTTTAATATATTATGTATAAATGAAACCACCCATACAGATTTTGTAATTTTACTTATTGCTAGATGTAAGAAAATAGTATACAGAGTGTCCCAAGTTAACTGTGCACCATTGCTAACTTCGTTATTTTTAGAATTACGAAGTCGGTCTAATTAGGAAACTAGTAGGAATTTGTCTGCTAATTACGATGGTAAAACTAGAGAAACAATATGTATATTTTCTGGTTTTTCTAAAGAATATTAATTTCTCTACAAAATAGTTCAAATTACCATCGTAATCAGCGGAAAAATCGTACTAGTTTGCTAATTTGACAGAGGGCTAATCCCAAATATCCCGCTCTTTTGGTTAGTGAATCACGGTTCACCGATTTGTGACAATAGTTGAAGTATAAGTTAGTTTTAATTATCCCCAGATGATGCTAACTTGGTTGGCGAAACGCGCGTCGATTGCGGTATATGGTTTTGGTGTTTTGTGGAAAACTGCGTCAACGTTAATAACTTGCTTTTTGAAATTTATCTCAAAATATTTCAGATGTCTGAAATTTTTTACTTTAATGTCTAGTTTTGCGACATTAAATTCAGTGCCTTTTTTGCAGCAATAGAAATCTATCGAATTAATACCAAAATTGCTACAGATATCTACTTTACAACCTGCTGCTTTTTCTTAAATTTTACTATGTGAAACTGGATTTGCCTCTACAGAAAAACCACGGAAAGTGATAGTTACGGAAATTAAAGAATTGATGAGAAACCTGAACAATGTTCTAGCGGATAAGTGGCCAAAGTTGAATGTCAAAATGTTCCAGTTGGCATCGTTATCAGTCTATAAAACTTTTCAATTCAAAATGAAAAGCAGCATAGTGAATTAAAGAATATTATTTCCGTAAAAGGAGATTTTCCGAAAGACAAAGTCTAAAGGTTTAAAACAATTTAGAAAAAGTATCTTGTTCAGTTGTGTACCTGTCAATACTTTTATTAATGGAGAAAAAAGTTCTTACATGCGACTACCACTGTATAAAACTTTGTATTCGACATCCTTCGAAAGGGAACGAGCAAGACATGTCAGAAACAGTAATAAAAGCAGGGTTGTATAGCCCCAGATGCCCTTTAAGATATAGGTAATAATAAGCAATAGAAAGACGATGTCCTTGAATATATAGGACGGGGTGTACGCCATAAGTCCTTATCTAAAGGACACAACGCAAGGCTTAACTTCCCCTTTTATTAAGACACATACCCTACATGTGAGTGATATCAGCAAAAATTGCAAGTAAGTGCAGTTTAATAGTACCATCTAGATAAAAAGATTTGTTATGGCAATATCATTAATTTTATAGGATTATAAGACGTGTAATACATTTGTATCTTGTAATCAAATAATGGTTGTATTCGCATCCTTTTCTGGATATCCTGATTTAATTTTTTTTAAGTCTATCATTGATAAACCTAAAACTTATATACAGGGTGTCCCTGAAATGTTTGTAGAAAACTACCATATATTCCCGAGGCTAAAATAAAACGATTGAACTCAATTTACTTCCATCCAAAAGTACTTTGTTTCGTCGCCATTGAAGAATGTTGTTATTTTTTTAAATAACAATTCATTTTATTTAGCACCAAAGCTTGTGCATGTACAAAAAACATATACGACATATTGTATAGGTTATATAGATTAAACAATACCATATTAATATTTGAAACTGAGAATACATATTTTTAGTATAAAATCTGGAATAAGATTTACAGGAAACAACTACTCAGCGGACAAAAGCCCCGATCTGCGTTGAATTAAACATGCAAGTCTTGCTTGGTAGCTAAGATCATTTGTCAATTCCTCACAAGACATAGACCGGTTTCGAACTTGTTGTGTTCTCGTCAGTATGCCATAAGTAATGGAAAAGACAAATAATATAAAGCAAACCAGGTTAACCTAAAGCAGATTAAGCAAGACAGACATAACGAGTGATAAGTCTCTGGTGGTCAGTGCTACTACCCGTAAGACGTTACTGATGGCTTAGTGACTGATAGCGACCTGCAAAGCAGGTACCAAGAGCTGCAACCTCTAACCCTGGTGGGATAAACTATATGCTGAATAAGATTTACAGGAAACAACTACTCAGCGGGTTTGGGGTTTAGGATTTGGTAGCTAAGATCATTCCTCTTTAGACATAGACCGGTGTCAACTATAAATATATTAAATAAAAGGGGACCAAAGATGGAGCCTTGCGGGACTCCTGACAGTACATATATTGTTAGATTTATAGCTATGATACTGCACTCACCCTCTTGAGAGATCTAAATAGATTTATGACATATGATGATGTTCCATATTGGTCTAAGCGATTTATTAAAATTGTATGGTCTAGGCAATATCTTGGAAATATCCGTATAAACAACATCAACTTGGCCTTGATAATCTAAGATATCTGAGATGCAGTTTGTGTGTTTTAACTTAATTGTGAAGGACCACCCTTGCTGGGCGTGCAATAACTTTAAACGAGCAATTAACTACTTAGAACTTTATTCTAAATTAACAGTAATGATTCGGTGGGCACGCGTTTACATGTTTTTAAACTTAACATATATGTACTGAGATGAAGTGTACGACTTGACTGTTGCTGCCAAACTGATAGACAACGAACTGATATAGGTACTAAGACGACGTGTATGGCGTGCCTGCTGATATTAAACTGATAGCCATCGAAATCATATAGGTACTAAGACGACGTGTACTCCGTGACTGCTGCTCCAACACTGACTCTTCTCTCCTCTGCGCCAACGGTCGCCGTGCCCTTCCACTTCTGCCTCGAACATCAGATGGCATAATATTGCGCAATAAACAGTGGCGGGGTACTAGACAAATTAAAATAAATAAGCCTCAACAGATGCATTTCGTTATACAGACCAAATTAGTTGTAGTTGACTTAGCATTCATGAATCCATGTTGATTTACATCAATTTATATTTTTTACATGATCATATATATATAAAACAGTGTAAAAGAATCTCCAAGATCTTACAAAAAATACATAAACTGGAAATAGGGCGATAGTTGCAAACATCATCCCTACTCCCATTTTTAAAAACAGGACAGAGTCGTAAAACTCTCCATGTGCTTGGATATTTGGACGTTTTTTAAATTAAATTAAATATATAATTATTTATACATATAAATATAAAGTTGATTATGAACTATTATTTCCAAAATTTGTTCAATTAAAAATTAAGAGTATTTATGGATCTATGCTCCTTGGCCAATTTTTACGTATGTATTCGCGAGAAAAATTTTGAAAATTTCTATTGCATTTCTGGACGAATCTCGACGAATTATGACGATATACAAAATTTCATACAGAAAAAATTTTCTTTCTGTGTGTCTGTGTGGTTCGCGATAGCAGCTACAATTTTTGAGATAAAGCTTTCAAATTTGGGACACACATTCTAGAGGTCAAGGAAGAGATTAAGTTCATTGATGAGAAAAATTGGTCCCAATGTCTAAAAAAAATATTAGTGACATTCCACCAATTTAACTTTTTTGAAATGTCAAAATGTGACTTTTTTTGAAACGTCAAAAAAATGTGACTTTTTTGAAACATCAAATAATGTGACTTTTTTGAAACGCAAAAATTGCTTTTATTACAAACTCTAGCACACGTCGAGTTTTACTACGGTGAGAAGTTCTGATCCCCAAGTAATTGGCAGCGGTTTTTGCTTACAATTTTTGCTATGGGAATTATTACTGAAGCTTTCAATATTTCAGGAAATTAGCCATTATCCAAAGAACTGTTAATAGTATGTAACAATAAGTAAACATCAGTAATTGTGGTTTTTATTAATTTAAAGTTCATTTCATCATTAGAAAATTTGTTATTCTAAGACAATTTTATTCACTTCAATAATATTTATAATCTTAAATTTGTTTAAACTTTTATCTGGCAAGGCTGTGTTTTCAAATAAAGCATTGTTATTAAAACAAAATTCTTTATTTTTAATACGTCAACAATTACATCATTACTAAAAACAAAATATTTATTAAATTATCGCCTTTTGCATTTTTCATAGTAAACAATTTTAAAAAACGTTAGTAGGAACGCTAAAAGTTATTAAAATTTAAAAAATCATGAGAAATTAAATAACGAGGGTTTTGCTAATCCATTACTTTGTTTATTATTTATCAGAGCTTTGTTGGTATAAGAACAATAAAAAGTAAAATACATCCAGAATTCACACACCCAGAATCCACTCTGCCTGTTTGGGGATTAAAACTGAATCACTCTGTATATACGCATGCTATATTTTGCCGAACCCATACATCATCACCTAAATTTTTCAAAATTCCCTTAATGTCCCTGAGGCCCAGTTGACCGAATGTTCATGTTCGTTGACGTTGAGCGATCGTATATAAGTGGTGCCCCTCAGCAATTCCTCCCAACTGGATAGCACCCTCTAGGGTCATCCATAGCCCTCTACGTAGATACTGAGTTTGGCTGTCGTAGCAAAGAACTAGTAAGAGAGAAGAGAGTATAAATTTTAAATATAGTTGCACGTTTGGTATAAGTATTCTAACAGTTCTCTAATTACTTCCACAGAGAGCTCATAATAATAGTAATAATAATAATATCTTTATTTCTCCATTTTAATGCAAAACATTAAATGTAGACACACTAGTACTACACACAGTAAAAAGCACAAAATACGAAATATGTAAAAATAAAAGCCTAGAATCACATATACACAAACATTAATTATATTATATGAAGACTCAACAACAGTAGTCGAGGAAATAAAGCACTGAACCCCCGAAATTTCCGCAGCAAGACGGATTTTAAAGCGGTTTTTGCATTCGATTCGTGAGAGCTTCAGGAAATTTTGTGAACTAATCTGATGAATAGCAAATGAAAAATTGCATATTTGTATTGTAAAAATGCATTGCTCAAAAAGCATTTAGAATAATTAATTTGCAACTCGGTAAAAATTGATTGAAATGAGTCCAAATTTGTTACTCGGGGATTTTCGGGGTCGCTGAACACGAATATCACGGCGGCAACGACCTCCGAGGTAGCTGGAGCCCAGGAACTTCTTGTGAATTTTTAATATATTTAGTTGAAATTCGTTATGCGGGGGTTTTCGGGGTCGCTGAACACGAATATCACGGCGGCAACGTTCTCTGAGGTACCTAGAGCCCAGGGTGGACCTCATCTCCTGGAATTACCTTGAGTATAGCATTAATCTGCATTACATTAATCTGCAATGCTGCTTGCAAAAATTGTGCTGGCTGCAATTGTTCTAATGTAGAACATTATTTAGAAGAAGAACAATTATCGGTTGGAATTGGATTTGCAGACGAAGAGAATGAAGAAGAAAACTTCAATGTGTAATTAAACAATAAATGTTTTTCATTGTATAAATTTGTGGTATTTTTTTAAACAATAAAACATTACAAATACAATTGGAGGTTTCAGAAATTATTTTTGAAAAATATTGTTTGAATCTACATCTTCATTATAATATATAAATAAATAATTTTGAGTAATATATGCAAATTCGTATAAAAATGATGCTATACTCAAGGTAATTCCAGGAGATGAGATCCACCCTGGGCTCCAGGTACCTCGGAGAACGTTGCTGCCGTGATATTCGTGTTCAGCGACCCCGAAAACCCCCGAGTAACGAATTTCAACTAAATATATTAAAAATTCACAAGAAGTTCCAGGAGATGAGGTACACCCTGGGCTCCAGGTACCTCGGAAGTCATTGCCGCCATGATATTCGTGTTCAGCGACCCCGAAAACCCCCGAGTAATGAGTTTCAACTAAATATATTACAAATTCACATGAAATTCCAGGAGATGAAGTAGATGTAGATAGTATCCACCCTGGGCTCCAGGTACCTCGGAGGCCGTTGCCGCCGTGATATTCGTGTTCAGCGATCCCGAAAACCCCCGAGTAACAAATTTGGACTCATTTCAATCAATTTTTACCGAGTTGCAAATTAATTATTCTAAATGCACTTTGAAGAATGCATTTTTACAATACAAATATGCAATTTTTCATTTGCTATCCATCAGATTAGTTCACAAAATTTCCTGATGCTCTCACGAATCGAATGCAAAAAACCGCATTAAAATCCGTCTTGCTGCGGAAATTTCGGAGGTTGAGCCGTTTTTAGTGCTTTATTTCCTCGACTACAGTGACAATTTTTGTCCTTGACAATTCTTTTCACTTTTGTTTTAGAAATAATTGAAGTGGGTGAAGACTTAATATCATCACTTAATTTATTATATAATTTGCATCCAATGTCATAAAAAACATTTTTCTAATTGAAAATAGGTTATTTTAATGCATATCATAGGTGATTCCGTTATAGTTTCTCTGTTGCTTGTTATATTCGCCAAGTTTTCATCATTTTGTAATATATTTTTAATTATAGTTAAAGTTTTATCTATCTGAACATTTGTAAAATGACTTATCATGAGATGATTGCTGTCAAATTTTCTTTTTTAAAAGTATTTTTAGAAAATGCTTGCTATTTTTAATACAAGACTGAATATCCTGACAATGGATTTAAAATGCTTAACACTAACGTAGTTTTCCACAAAACATCAAAACACCATATACTGCACTCTACGCGCGTTTCGCGAATCAAGTTGGTATCATCTGGAGTTGATTAAAACTTAAAATACTTAACAAAAATTTGGAAAGATTACTACGTGGAGAATTACTACAGATAACAATTGGTCTTAGATGAACCTTAGGTTTATGAATTTTTGGTAAACCATGAAAATGAGGAGATTTTCTGTGGTGTCGAGTATCTTTCGTTCATTATCGGTAAATTCACGTCTATGTTTAAATAACGACCTATATATTTTATTTCCTATTTTTTTTTTGAATCCTCAATGTTGAATAAATAATTTATAGGACAGTGGCTTAGTACCCAAACAAAGTGAGAAGAAACATTATAGGATGCCACAAATTAAATAACAAAATATAACATAATCGCACATATCTACGGAAATATACAAACAAAAAACTATTCTGTTTGACATTGATGCAAAAAATTAAATACTATCAAACGATTTTCTTATTAGTTTTGATCGTTTGAGAAAGTCTATTCAGTGAATGCCAAAAGCATAATTTATAAAATATCCTTCTTCTTCTTTATTACTTCTATGGTTACAGCCTGTATTCTCTATGAACATACGGGAAACACGTCGAAACAGTGTCCCATATGGCACATATTTGAAAAACCTTTTCATCATACTTGTAATATCTACTTGTAAATGTTAAATGTCTGTTATGTTGCTTATGGTTTAGTGGTTAGATGGTCCTTCGGGATATTTGAGTTAAATTGTTAAATCAGGGATGAAATAGCGGGATGATACTTATTATCATGAGTTATTTGTTTTTGTCTCCTGGATTGTAGGGTGAGCAAATTGTGTTTTATTTTAATTTTTCTTGTTGTTTGTGTCTCTAATAAAAGTAACTACCAGTGTTTGTGCAGAAAAAAATGTACGACTATGAACTAGTTAGAGTACGAGGTACATAGTTAGAGTACGAGGTACACTTGATTTCAGAAAAAACTGGTACAACTCTTGTAATCGAAAATCTTAATAGTTTAGTTGTGTGCATATGTCTGTAAATAGGGCTGGCCAGGCATGTCGAGAGGGGGTTGAGAAGAGGTGATTTACCCCGGACCTGGGTTTTTTGGAGGATATCGGTTTTCTTTGTGTTTTTAAACTTATTAAACCTTTCTCTTTTATTTTATTCAAATGAAATTTTAAAAAATAATTAGAAAATAACTTTTTCAAAACATTTTCAAGCCTGCCATATTATTGTTTAAAAAAATAATATTTGTTACGGATAATTCTACTAATGGTTGTAATTAAAATACTAACTGAATAATGATAAATCTATTTTTTAAATAAGAACACAAAAATACCACTTGAGATTAAAAAAAAATGTAAACAATGTAAACTGAACATTAAAATACAATAAAAAAATAAAATAAATGAACTTCAATTACGTAATACAGAATTAACTAATATTTTGTCATTGCTCCATTAGCGTCTAAAACTGCCTGAAGTCTTGCAGGCATGGACAAAATCAGATTTCTTGCAAGGTCAACTTCTTGCGACAAGTTCTCCCAAGCGTCTTCAATTATCCCTTCCAATTCTTGGACATTATTTGGATGATTATTTAATTTTCTTATATGTTTCACCATTAGTCCCCATACATTTTTAATTGGATTTAAATCCGGACTTTTAGAAGGCCATGGTAACAACTCTATGTTTTTATTAAGAAACCATTGCCTGACACGATGGGCCGTATGTATGGAGCAGTTGTCTTGTTGGAAAATAAAATTATTTTCCGGAAATACCTCTATTACTGACGGCAACATAATATTGTCTAATATTTCAATATATTTAATGGAATTGAGATGAACACCACTGTTCCAACACACACCTAACCCATTTAGGCTCATCCAAGCCCAGACATTGACTGAAGACCTTCCTGATATTTGTGCATCGAAAGTATATTTTTCGTCGTATCTAGTGGAAGGAGGCCTATATACGCGAACATGTCCATCGTTACAGGATTTAAAAACCTTTTCGTCAGAAAAGACAACTTGTCCCCAGAAGTTTTCATCACTGATTATATAGTTGAGTGCAAAAATAATCCTACCCTGCTTCTTTTCTTCTGAAAGTTTGTATTTTTTAGCCGCTGAACAACTCTTCAAGTCGCTTTGTAGTTTTATTCTTCTGCAAGCAGTAGATACCGAAGCAGGGAAATTTGTCTCTGAAATTGCATTTACTACAATCTGAAAAGGGTTTTCTATTAGGTAATTTATAAGATTTTCATTTTCTTGATTATTGCTCTTTCTGGGCCTACCGGAACCAACTTTACGGGATACCGTTTGGTTGGTTTCCCATTGTTTTTTAACACTCATTATCGTGGTTTTACTCACATTGTATTCAGCAGCAAGTCTTCTTATGGACCAACCATCTTCAATTTTAAAAACAATTTGAAATTTTTGAATATCTGTTAGATGTCGAACCATTTTTAATAATGACGCCACTGATTAACGTCAAAGTGATATTTGTAAGATTATTAATATCAATCAAAGAACGAATGATTTACATAGCTAAAAGAAAGTGTACCAGTTTTTATTGAAAACAACAGTACATGTAAATGCATTGGCATGTACATGCCAATACGAAACAGACGACATATAAGGATAAGGTAATCCTACAAAAGAGATAATTCTAATATTTTTTTAGGAATATTATTAGCTTTATACAGGGTGAGTCGGAAGAAAAGTGTCAAGCTCCGATAGTATATACTCTACATAAGTGTGTGACTAACCCAAAAATTGTAATCTGATTTGTTTTCAAATTACAGCATCTTAAAAGCTTAATCTACAAGACATTTTCAAAAATGTCTTCATGAACCTCCAGATACTTTTCGGATCATTTGAGAACATCACTTATGTTCTTCCGAGCTCACTTTGAGGTTCCTTTATGCCAGCCACAGCATTTAAAATATAACGAATTAGTGAATTTCGATTGTCCACTTTTGGTTTGTACGTCTCACTTTTCAATCAGTCCCTCAAACAAGTCTAATGGTGTAAGGTCTGCAAATTTTGTCGCCAACTAATAGGACCACAACAACCAATCCATCGTCTTTGAAATGTTCTGTTTAAATACTGCGTAACCTATCGAGCAAAATGTGGAGGAGATTCATCTTTTTCTTTTATTTATGTATTTTATTTATTTATTTAGATAGACTATTCAATAGGTAAATAACCGAATTACAGAACAGGGAAGTAGGCAAATTACAAATATGAACATAATATATATACCTATATTAAAAAATAATTACAAGACATAACAGATAGAGAAAAAAAAACAAAATGGTACTATGTGTAATATATGTCATAAGAAAAAACAAGTTATTACTTGACGTGAAAGATGTTTATGTCATCAAGGCTGCTATTAAATATATCTAAATGGATGCCAGCTCCATAATTATTACAGAGTATACAGGGTGGGGCAATAATGCGTCCGACTTCGATATGTGGAGTTCTATGATAACTTGATTTAAAAACATAAATAAACTAGACCAAAAAGTCTTTAACCGGAAATTATTTCGAATACACAGTGTGAGCCAAGACGATTCCACAATGTCAACTAACATTTTTTTAAATGGAATGCCGTGTATATCGGAACATTTTTTGAAATTTCTTTGTGGCCTCCTTCCACTACTCTATTACTATTGACTCTCGCCCAACCACTTAGATGTTGTTTTTTTTTTTGTTGAAATTATGCCATTACACGTGTATATTAAAAAAAATCACTACAGCTACAATTATCGATTTTAAGAAAAAATATGTTAGTACCAGTTATGAGACATCTGTGTGATGACACCCAAAAAAAATGTTTAACAGAAAATTCAAATATTTTTATACTAACAGCCGACAAATGTAATAAAACAGTAATTATGTATAAAACAGAGTATGAGAGAAAAATTAATATGACGAAACAACATACAAAAAAGAAAATCACAACCCAACAAAAAAAAATCAAAATAAGCTTGATGACCTCATTCAGTCATGGCTCAGAAAAAACCTAATTAGTGAACAACAAAAAAAATTAACTTATTTGTCACAATGGCCATGCTCCCTTCATATACGGCCTACTAAAACTGCATAAAGAAAATATTCCATTAAGACCAATAGTAGCAATATAAATAGTCCCACATATAATCTTTCACGGTTTTTATCTAAGATATTAAGTAACGGTTTAGGAAATACTGAATCCTTTGTTAAAAACTCATGGCAATTTTGTGAATTTATAAAAACCAGAGAGTTCCCAGATATCATATCATTATTTCACTTGATGTTGCCTCACTATATACTAATATTCCAACAGATTTAACAATAGAATGTAAAAAAAATAAATGGTCCGAAATTAGTAAATATTCACCCATTATCCAAGACGAATTTATCAAAGCAATAACCTAAACTCTACATATTTCACGTACAACAATCAATTCTTCTCACAAATTTTTTTTGGAATCGCCATGGGGTCACCTATATCGGCCACTATAGCAAATTTAGTAATGGAAGAATTAGAAAATAAAGTATTTTAATCACTAAACTATAAACCAAAATTCTACAAAAGATATGTAGATGACTGCATCGTTTACTTACCAAAAGACAAAATAGAATATACGATTAATATTTTCAATAATTATCACTCAAGGTTACATTTCACTAAGGAAATAAAACAAAACAATAGTATAAACTTCTTAGATTTAACAGTTAAATGTAATAAGGATGGTATTATCGAAACCAACTGGTACACAAAAGAAGTGTGGTCGCAAAGATACCTAAACTTTAAATCCCACACATCAAACAACTACAAAAGAAGCGTCATCAACAGCCTAACAGATCGTGCCATCCAACTTTCACATCCAAAATAAAGACCAAATAATCTGGAAAAAAATCAAAAAGTTCTAGAAGCAAACTCCTACCCTAAACACTTTTATGAACCAATAATAAAAAAAAGAATACACAAAACCTATAATAAAATAACCTACACATCAAATAATAGTAATAATAAGTATCTGTCCATGTCATACATACCAACAGTATCCGAAAAAATAGCAAACGTATTTAAACAACATAATATAAAAATAGCCCATAAACCATACACAAAAAAAATTTTCACAAAACTTAAACCTAGACTACCAACCAAAGACGAAACTAACACTATATACAAGATAGACTGCAACAACTGTAATGGTACCTATATAGGCCAATCAAAACAATATCTACATAAAAGAGTATACACGCACAAATATAGCATAAAAACTCAAAACCAAAACACGACAGCACTAGCCAAACACGCCATAGAACAAAATCACCGATTTAATTTTAACAACTTACAAATATTAGAAAGAGAACCTAACTATAACCGAAGAAACATACATGAAATGCTGCAAATAAAAAGACATACCAACGCCATAAATTAATTGTAGTTCCCTGATGATGGTGTAATAAACCGAAACGTTAGAAAAAAAATAATAAAATTTATTGATTAAATAATATCTGATAGTTTTTTTTGGGGATTTCGGTCAGGTATAACTAATACCTGACCGAAATCCCCAAAAAAAAAAAAACTCTCAGATATTATTTAATCAATAACTGCAAAATTCAGCAATAAAAATTAAACACATTCTTTTTTGTAATTCAAGAGAAGATATTATAAAAAAGTGCCCCACATGTTGCCCATTTTGATTGACACATTTCTATGCGTTTTGGAATGGGGTTTCTACTGTTCATAAAATTGCCGGAGTGATACTTCTAAAAGCATTTATTATCCTTTCGTTCAAATTTTGGATTGTGGTTTGTGTGATATTTTTATGAGCATCATGTAACACGATTATTATAATACCTTCTCTTGAATTCATTAAAAAAATCCCTCATTTTTTATTTTTGTTGCTGAATTTTGCAGTTATTGTTCAATAAATTGAAAATGGTCACAAATAGCACGTCACGTATAAAAAAATTTTCGTTTTTCAATCTTACATCACATCGTCCATTTGAAAAAATTAAGAAAGTTCAGTTCAAAAAATTGCAAATTCAAAAATCATTTTTGGCCATCCTGTATACTTTTAGGAAGTGAACATGGCTGAGTGTCATCACACAGATGTCTCATAACTGGTACTAACATATTTTTTTCTTAAAATCGATAGTTGTGGTTGTAATGATATTTTTAATATACACGTGTAAATGGTATAATTTCAACAAAAAAAAATCATTGCATCCAAGTGGTTGAGAGAAAGTCAATAATAATACAGGAGGGAAAGGAGGCCACAAAGAAATTTCAAAAAATTTTCTGATATACATGGCATTTCATTTAAAAAAATGTTACTTGACCCAGTAGAATCGTCTTGGCTCACCCTGTATGATCGAAGACAATTTCCGGTTATAGACTTTTTTTGTCTAGTTTATTTATGTTTTTATTCAAGTTTCTAGCTATCGTAGAACTCGAGATATCGAAGTCGAACGCACCATTGCCCCACCCTGTATAGCGGAGAATGTTTGAGTATATTTGTACAAAGTGTCGGAAAGCAGACTGATAAATTTCCCCTAGAGGTTACTCTAGGCATAATAAAGTTTAATTTAAATAAAAAATCTTGACAATTATTGATATTGTGAATAGTTTTAAAATAAATGGTCTTTTCAAGTTACTTATAAAAGACCAAAACTTATTAGGATTATTTTTTATGTTTTGCTGTTCGAATAAAATCCCTGTAAGATATATGTTGAGGTCCACAATAAAACAAGGTATTTCAGTGTAATTATATATTTCGTAGTACAATAAAGTTGAATAATAATATGGATGTTGGCAGATTTCTTTTATTTCTTTCACTCGCACACACATTAATATCTGACATGGACACCCGTCATAGAACTAACTCCAAACTAAACTAAAACAGAATTTAACAGAATCTTTCTATCTTTTTAACAGTTGGTATTAACACTCCCACAAAAGATTCTGTCTCAATTCCTAACCAAAAAATAAAGAAAAGAAATTATTCCAAGATAATTATGAACATACTACATTACAAGTTTTCAATACACAACATGTTCATTGACTCCCTAAATTTATCAAAAACATTTAAAGGTAGAGCTTTGGTGAATACATCAGCAATTTGCATTTTAGTAGGTATGAACGTAACATCAATGTCACCATTATTATATTTTTCTCTAACAAAATGATATCGTATGTCGATATGCTTAGTACGATGGTGAAACACAGGATTTTTTATTAATTTAATTGCACTTTGATTATCAATACATAATTTGATAGGACTGATATTTTCACCTAGCTCACTAAAGAATTGACTAAGCCAGAGTGCTTCTTTGCAAGCCTCTGATGCTGCAATGTATTCCGCTTCAGTCGTTGAGCATGTCACTGAACGCTGTCGCTGGCTTCTCCATGTAATAGCACTGTTATTTGCTTTAAAAATATACCCTGTTGTGGAACGACGACTTTCAAGATCGCTAGCAAAATCGGCGTCTGAAAAACCAGTTATGATAAGGTTATCTGTTTTACTATACTTGATACCATAGTTCATAGTACTCTTCAAATATTTCACCACACGTTTCGCTGCGTTCCAATGTATTTTTCCATAGGCATTAAGGTATCTGCTGAGTACATTTGTAATATAGGCTATATCGGGTCTGGCTGCTGTAGCTGCAAAGATCAGGGAACCAACCATTTCTGGATATGGTACAATTTCTTCCATTGGTTGTATTTCCGAATTGGTTAAACATACGTTAGGGTCAGCAGGTATTTTATGACTATTTGCCTCTGCAAGATTAAAGCGATTTAATAAACGTTGAATAAATCCACTGACGCTAATGGAAATCGATCCCTCTTTGTCACGTATTATTTCTAGACCCAAAAAATAGTCTGGTTCATTTACAGTGATTTTAAAAGAACATTCTAGTTGTTTTAAAATCTTCTCTAACCTAATTCTATTTTTAGCAAACACTAGTCCATCGTCTACATATAGAACCAGTATTACTAATTCATTGTCGAATTCGCCTTGATATACACATTTGTCTGTTTGACATTGTTTCAATCCTATTTCATTAAGAAAATCAGTAAATTTAGAATTCCAACAGCGCGGAGCTTGTTTTAAACCATATAACGATTTTTTTCAGTTTGCATACCATATCTGTACTAACATTTATACCAGGTGGAGGACTCATGTAGATTTCTTCTTTTATTTCACCATAGAGAAATGCTGTTTTGACATCAAATTGGATAATCTCTAATTCTCTTTGCACAGCTAATGACAGCAACATACGGATGGTGTCATACCTCGTTGTTGGTGCAAATGTTTCCTTGTAATCAATGCCTTCTACTTGTGAGAATCCTTTAGCACATAGTCGAGCTTTATATCGATTTTCTGCTTTATTTGGCGATGATTTTATTTTAAAAATCCATTTGGAGCCTATTGGTTTCTTGTCAGGTGGTAATGTTGTTACCTCCCACGTTTTGTTTATTTCTAACGATTCTATTTCTTCGCTTATTGCTATTTTCCACTTTTCTTTCTCTGGACTTTGCATAGCTTCCTCATACGTCACTGGTATGTTAAATTCAGTAAAGTTTAATTCATTTTCTATTTCATACTCACTTAAGTGTCTTGGCAATCTTAAATTACGTCTTTGCCTTAAATTGTATGTATTGTTTCTTTCAGATTCTTCTTCCTTGGGATTTTCTACATCTATGATAGGTTCTAGTTTTGCAGATTTATTTTCTACTAAATCATTCTTTTCATCATCTTGGTGATTATCATTTATATTCACTAATACTGTATTTTGTCTCGGTAATGTTACATTCCTGTTTTCGTTAAATATGACATGTCTTGAAACCTTTATCTTTCCTGTTTCTGTGTTATACAGTCTATAGTTTGTCGAGTTTCCTTCATAACCAACAAATATAAGTTTTTCACTCTTCATGTCGAGTTTCTTACGTAAATTATCAGGTACATGTAAATAAGCATCACTTCCAAATACTCTTATATGATCTAGAGATGGTTTCTTTCCTGTCCACTTTTCATAAGGCGTTGAACCTTTTGTATGAGTTTTTGGAGTTCTATTTAGCAAATATACTGCTGTGTTGACAGCCTCTGCCCACAGTTTTAAAGGAATATCTTTAGTAAACAACATAGCTCTGGCACTTTCAACAATAGTGCGATTTTCTCTTTCACACCGGCCGTTTTGTTCTGGGGTGTAAATTCCTGTAGTCTCTAAGATAATTCCATTGCTTGAAAAAAAGTTCTTTCATTCTGTGATTTATAAACTCGGTTCCATTGTCTACACGTACTCGTTTTATGCTGCAGTTGAATTTGTTACTGCACATCTTAAGAAAGTCTCGAAAACATTCGTAAGTGTCACTTTTATGTTTGATAAACCTAACCTCACAATAACCGCTACTGTCATCTTTAAACAGAACAAAATAGCGCGAACCTCCCACAGAATCGACACTCATTGGTCCACATACGTCACTATATATCAGTTCTCCAGGTTTTGTCATATGACGTTCAATTGGTGGGAATTTTAACTTGTGCTGCTTTGCATAAACACAGCTTTCACAGAAAAATTCTTCATTGTCTGTTAACTCTACCTGATTAACGAGTTTCTTTGAAAACATTTCTTTTAACGACTTTATATTTATGTGTCCAAGTCTTTCATGCCAGTCTTTCAATGTTCCCGAAGTTACAACGTTTGTTTCAGGAGACATTACCTTTGCACGAATTAGCATTTTATACAGATTGTTTTTATCACGAGTTGCACTTCCTACTAGTTTGTCGTTCTCGAATATTTCAGCTTTTGTATTGCCTTTCACAATGGTAAATCCTTTCTTTGTTATGGCGCCTTCAGAAAACAAATTTCTTCTTAATCCTGGTACATACCATACTTCCTCAAGTGTTCCACTACACCACTTTTTATTAACCCATTTATCGATGTGAACTGTACCAACTCCTTCAACTCTAAGTTGTTCATTGTTGCCTAAGTGAACTACCAAATCTCTGGTTTCACAAAGAGATGTGAAGAAGTTTCTGTTGGGGCTCATATGGCACGATGCACCACTATCCATTAACCATGTTGTGTCAACGTTCCCTATTAAGACTTCTAACTCATCATTCACTTCAGTGTTGAATGCGCTGCCTTGAGAATGATCATTGCTCGGTTTGCGATATCTGCTACTATCATTGTTGCTTTTATTCATGGACTGCTTCCTTGGAGCACGGCAATCTCTCGAGAAGTGTCCTTTCTTGTTACAATTGTAACATTTATATCTGGTTTTAGTGTCTTTCGAGTATTGTTTGCTGCCTATATACCGAGCGTTTGAACTACTTGCTAGAAATGCATTATCATTTTCACTATTGCTATTTAGATTGGTCTCTTCATCTAACAGTCGAGCAGTAAGATTTTCTATTGTTTGCTTTCCCTCTTCCATAGATAACCATGCTTGTCTGAATGGCATGTACTTTACTGGTAGCGTGCTTAATATCTTAGTAATTATAGCTGTATTACTAATCGTGTCACCTGACTCCTTTATTTGACGAGCTAAATTTTCTATTTTTGAAATATGTTGAGCAATTGAGTCAGTTATTTCCATTTTATATTGATAAAATTTTTCGTGCACAATCATTTTATTTGTTTCTGTTCTCTGTTCATATATGGAGTTGAGTTTATCCAATATTTCTTTTGAAGAATTACAATTTTCTACTAACGAGATTTGGTTCAGGTCCATTGCTGATGTAAGGATACACATAGCCATTGCATCATTTTTATTCCAAATTTGTATTTCCCTAGCATTAGTCTCTAATGCTTGTGGTTTCCTTTCAGTTCCATCCACTATATCGTAAACTCCTTTGGCCCTCAGAGCACATTTTATCTGAAACTTCCACTGCTGATAGTTCTTGCCATTGAACTTGCTGATTTGTGCTATATTTCCAATATTTTCGTTATCACCCATATTGCTGATTGTTCTATTTCCAAATAGATTCTATTGAAAAGGGACCTACCACTTTATGATCCTCAATTCTTCTTGATCTGTAGAACAAATCCGAATCCAACACGTGCACTTATAATTTCCAGTTTATACCTTTTCTTCGTGACCTGGGCCCATAACCTGTTGAGGTCCACAATAAAACAAGGTATTTCAGTGTAATTATATATTTCGTAGTACAATAAAGTTGAATAATAATATGGATGTTGGCAGATTTCTTTTATTTCTTTCACTCGCACACACATTAATATCTGACATGGACACCCGTCATAGAACTAACTCCAAACTAAACTAAAACAGAATTTAACAGAATCTTTCTATCTTTTTAACAGTTGGTATTAACAATATATTTATATGATATTTTATTTTGTCTTAATATTTTAAATTCATTAAGTACTCGAATATCATTGTTCCATTTATATGCGCTCCAATATACATCCTTTAATTTGATATTTCTTATTATAAGAGAGTTATACTAAGGAGGATACTTTTTAACACGCTTTTATTAGCTTCACTTGTATGTTTGTTTGCTTGCTTGTTTGTTTGCTTGTTTGTTTGTTTGTTTGTAACCAACTCTTTGGACTAGATTTTGACCCACTTTAAACGGACAGATTTAATTGTAACTTTGTACACTTACGAAGAACCGGTAACAATACAATAATTTGATAAGTTTATATCATTATCCTGATCAGGATCGCCAGTCCTTTCCTCACGTATCCTCTGCGTGAGAGCAAGAGGCTTAATATTGTAAGTATATTCCGGGATTCTCAGTTCGGTCGTTGGCTGAGCGGGCAAGTCTTAGTCGACGCGAAACGACGGACTCCTCGGGCGTGAGTTCAAATCCCATGGCTGAAATAAAAAAATTTTTTTTTTCAGAAATATCTGTTGGGTCGTAATATGTTATAATATCAGCATCAATAAGCAATACAAATATAATTTAAAAAACTACAAAACACGCTATCATAGCACATCAAACTAAAAAGTGAAAAATAAGTATAGTTTAAAAAAACTAAAAAACACGCTTTTAAAACACATCAAACTAAAAAGTGAAAAATAATTATTAATATAAACTGAAAACAATAATGAACGAAAAATACTAGTATTATTGTGAAAAAAGCGTGGGGCGCTTTGTGCCATATTTTTCGTATATCGAGCAACCCACGCCTTTTTTCACGATAATGCTAGTATTTTTCGGTCATTATTGTTTTCAGTTTATATTAATAATTATTTTTCACTTTTTAGTTTGATGTGCTTTAAAAGCGTGTTTTTTAGTATTTTTAAACTATATTTATTCTTATTTGACGCTGAAAATTTGGGCACACAAAGATCAAATATAGAATAAAATTAACCTTAGAAATAATTACTCGCATCCTCTACATTAAAAAACGATCGAGAATTTGCCAATCAGTGCTGCCAATTAAATTATATATAAACCAGGGACATTTTCTTTTCGGAAATTGTAACAATTATTATTAATATTAGACGGAAAACTATGTTACTGATTGTACATATCATTTCCAGGTTTATTGCATAAGAAGTATCCGAATGAACGGTTAGAAGTATGTTCAGTATTTGCGTTCTCGTTCTGATGAATTGATAACTAACTGACTGAAAAATAAACAAACGACTCAACGTCGACATATTGTTCCGGTATTTTAACAAAAGCTTCCCCTATGCTTTTGTGGATTCAGGTTACACACAACTAGCACAAAAGACCTTCGATTTAATTTTATTGATTAATAATTCAAAGACAGTTCTCAGGAAAGTACAGAAAAATTGTTATGATTGACAAATTTTGGTAGCAAAAGTAAATTAAATATAAAAAGACAACTCGCATTTCAATAACTTGAAGTTCATAATAAAACATTAATTATTTAAATGTAATGGTCTGTAACATTTTCGACCTTAACGACACAGGGTGTTTTAAACTCTATTTAGTAGTGGTCTTTACTAAAATAATACATTTATAATCATTATGGTGATCGAATTTGACATAATACAGAATGTCTCATAACGGCATGAAAATAGAAACACTTTCAGATTCTTGAAGTAAAAATAAATAGAACTAGAATATTACACATATGCAGAGGAGAATATTTTTTATATTCGTTCGTGTAGTTGATAAATAAAACATATTTCTCTGGCTCGCACCAACTTTAGGAGCATGAAAATTTAACATACCTAAAATTTGGGTAAAGTTTATTTGTTATGAATGATCCTGTGCAAAAAAAAACAGATATAGTCCAGTATGATAGAGTTTTGCTCTGTAAAAGGTGGGGTAGTAATAACCGGACCGCTAGAGCCGCCATCTTAAACAAAAGGTACAAAAAAATTGTTTTTTTCAAAATAACTCCGCAACTATTGATCCAACGAAGAAAATGTCTGTAACAAAGTTAAAGTAGATAAAATTCCTCACATTTTTTGTATAAAAAATTTGTTTTGTAAGTCTAATATGAACCAAGTTACAGTTACAGCGGCGGAAAGATGAATATTTTCCCCAAAAAACAGTAAAACTGGTCGGTTGATGTTGACTTCTTCAGTATAATCTGCGTCCTCAATGGCATCATCATCGATGCGTCTGAGAATCCATTGTTCTTCCATTGATAAATCTTCGTCATCTTCGTCCTCGCTGTCAATGCGAACCTCCGGTACCTTTTTGCATGACTGCCCACTGCAGAAGCCACACACAACAGAGCACTTCAACCCAGCTTTCCTGCAACCACATGGTCCGCCGCATCCTTTTCGACAAGTGCATGAAATGAATTTCAATAAGTTCTCGGATGCTGATTGCTCTGTCATTGTGAGTGGAGCGAGTCCATTGCTGCCAAGTTTCCAGCCCCAGTCTTCTTTATTTTTTTGGATCCCATACCATTTTTGGACTTGGTGGTACGTCCTGAACGCATGATACCGCGCAGCGTCCTTCGCTGGTGGCAAAGAAGCAAGATTGAATTTGCTTTTTATAGTAGATTTAGCGAAACGTTGGTAGCAGACTCCTTCCAAGGTTTCGTCTTCCATGCTGCCACCATACAAAGCAACGGGAAAGCATGCTCCAGCGTCTGCCATGAGTTCTAGTGTTGCATCCTGATGTTTGAAGATGCTAATAGTGGCACTGAGTCGTGCAGTTTTCTGAATAAGCGAACAAAATTTTGTTTTTCCTTAGTTGAAAATGGACGATGTAGTGTCGCAGCCACTAAACGCATAGAGAAACAGAATGTTTTCAGCCACTTCTTCACGTATCAAATTATTCTCGGAATATAGTCTTTCAGCAGTTCTGCCTCTTCCAGGTTTGCGAAGGTAGATGTTACTTTGAGATGGTGCTAATGCTGTCAGCAGAACAAGAAGATCAACGTCTTCGCCAACGACGAAAACAACATCAAATGTTGAGCGCAAGGAAATCGCTGTGTTGATAATCAACACCTCAGCATCTTCTTCCGCCTGTTTAATATTGTAATCAACTAATCAATGATTCTACTACATCGGAGGAGGCCTTACCGTTTCAAGTTGAAGACGTAAGTATTCCCGAATTCAAACTTCGCGGAAATTTCTGACCGAGACTACTCGATACGGGCAAGATTAATACCGAGTACTCGAGTTGAAAGGCATACTCTAGACACTACTGGGTATCATGTCGTACCATTCTTTCTAAACCAGAAGTGGAGAGAGGACTGCCCTTTTCAAAAGAAAGAAAAAGACGCATGAGGAACGGTCTATACCTGCTACACCTGTTCTAGGAAACATCTCTTCTACAAACCAGAATAAAATTATCACTAACTTATATCTATTACGCCACTGCACCTGCGGCGGTAAGAAAATTTATATGTAACAAGAAAAATCACTGTAATTTGAAATAGATATCGCTGTATAATCTTATTGTGGTGTGGAAAAAATATTAAAAATAAGTGTAATTTGTCCTTACTAAATTTACTGTCAAAAATGGGGTTTTACTGTTTTTTGGGAAAAATGTTCATCTTTTCGGGCTGCTGTAACTCGTTACATATTAGACTTACAAAAAAAATGTTTATACAACAAATTTGAGGAATTTTGTCTCCTTTAACTTTGTTAAAGACATTTTCGTCGATGGATCAACCCCTGTGGAGTTGTTTTGAAAAAACTAATTTTTCGTACCTTTTATTCAAGATGGCGGCTCGAGCGGTCCCCCCCCCAAGGTCGAAAACTTGGATTTTTTTGTCAAGGCCCAGACCTAAACAACAAAATTAAAAAATTATTACTACCCCAACTTTTGTAAGGCAAAGGCCTTTTTTTGACCCCTACAGACTGGATTAATATGCTTTTAAGCTTCTATGCTCAAGTGAGTGGAAACCAAATTTTGCAAGAAGTTCGTATTGGGGGAAACCGATAGCAGAATATTCCTCAGTTGCGCTGAACTCCTTTCAAATTATCAATATATGCGTAATTAGTACACCATATGGTTGATCCATATTCTGAATCACAGTGCACAAAGGTGATATATAGTAGTTTCAGTGTATCAACATTCTGATAATAAATTCTAGAGCTTTGTAAGTCTTTGTGACAATAAAAGTAATGTGACTAGTAAAGGAGAAATTTTTTTAAAAATTGACTCCCATATCACAGAAAATATAAGGCCTTGAGAGTATGTTATTATCGAGAGGGTATTCGAGATGTATCAAAGATTTTTTGGTGGAATACGACACTGCATTACATTTTTTAATATTTAAAAGTAAATTATTTTTTTATCCACCAGTCCTTGACAAAAATTAAATTTTGTTGTAGTTCGAGACAGTCATCAATACTTGCAACTCTGTAAAAATTTTCAAATTGTTAAGCTATCAACAATATCAGTGATAAATAAAACAAAAAAAGAGGTCCTAATATTGATCCCTGCGGAACGCCCGAAGTAGCAGATACCTCAACAGAATTGCAACCATGATATTACTACATGTTAAAACCTATTTGAAAAATAAGATTTTATAAACGTCAGGAAGCTTGAGAGAAACCAAAATTAATCAACTTATTTACTAGTATATCATGGTGCAATTCTGTCAAAGGCCTTCGAGAAATCAGTATAATTCACGTGGGCTTGAAATCCCTTATTGATGGCATCACTTAAAAGTTTTGTCGTATAAAATAAGTTTGTTACAGTTGATCTGTCTTTAACAAAATTATGTTGAGCCTCTGTAATCAAGTGTTTGCATTGAGAAGATATATATCATTTCAAAACATTTTGCAAAGTTACAGATTATAACAATTGGGCCGATCACCTTTCTTAAAAACTGAGGTTATCTTAGATAATTTCCAGTACGAAATATTAACGCACAGTCACGTAATAAGAAAGCTGGAATTCCATCTGATTCGCTTGTCAGCTTGGGCCTAATTTTTTTTTAAACAAATCAGAACAAGTGACATCATTAGAACTTTCGTACTTTTTCCAAAGTGAGAGCTTTCTCTTAATGTCTTTTATTACAGAATAACTGAACCAGGATGGATAGCTGCGACTTGCAATTAATTTCGGCACATGGATGTTAAAAATTAATTCCAATTTATTATAAAATAATTGTGTAGCCAAATCAACATCTACACAATTTTCTAGAAGGCTCCAGTCAGTTTTAAGTAAACATTGATACAGCAGAGGAAAATTGGCTTTTTTAAAATATACTTATGTAAGGATTTTTTAGGTTTATTTTGCGACCTAAGTTTTCCTTTAAAATTTCACAACATAAACGGATGGTGTACGTCTTCAGTAATTATGATATCAACAGCTTTTTCTACTAAGCAATCTTTATTACCCAACACTAGATCTAGAACGCGATTATTTATATTTACTATATTATTGTACTGGTTTAAATTCATGAAATTTTGGAAATTTAAGATTGTTTCTAGTATACAATAATGTTGTCAAACGAAAAATATCAGGAATATTAAAGTCACCGAGGATAAGTAAATCGAAGTCAAATAAATAATAATTATAACACCAAAAAGTTTTCTCATTTTTTTGTTAGGTGATACTGACAAAAACAATCTTACTGAAAATTGTGCTATAATGTTCTGCAACGTTACACAAAATTTGACACAAATCGGATTAATAAAGCAAAAGATATGACAAAAACCGTTTTCAAGATTCATCTTTGAACCACTTCCAATCCCGTACAAGTTAATAAATGAGTCGTGTAGATGCAAAACCCGCCATCGTCATATTATGTCATTCCTCAGAAAATGTAAAAAAACTTCCAGGCAAAATATAATAGGCTTCTTATTTAAAAAAAATATCTGAATATGAATATCTGAACTATTATAAGAAAATCGCCAATCAGAACACAAATATTCCTCTACCTAAATCTGTGTTATATTTAAATATATTTTGGAGATGGCGGGTTATGCTAATTACTAATGGAGATGGCGGGTTTTGCTTCTTATGAGGAAGAAGATAGAGGGTTTTGATTCTTAATATGATGTAGATAGGAGGATTTGGATCTTGGTTATCAAATTAAATAGAAAAGTAGTTGTATTAAATAAATGCATCTATTTTTCTAAAGTTAAGAACATGAAACTTAAAAATAGTATTTCTAAACTCTAAGATCATCATCATCCTCCATACGAGTGCAAGAATCGTCTAATGAATCATCATTCATGCAGTCTTCATTGTTCCTGGCAGATTCAATAGCTTTTTTGTAAAAAAATAATTGGTTGTCCTGCATCCAATTCTCCCCAAAATGATTTTTGACACTTGCCGCTTTCTTCTTGTCACTAGGTCTGCCTGGATTTAATATTTTGGGAACCTATGGCTTTACCTTTCTTAAAAATCGATTTCGCTGTTCCCACATCAGATCTGTAATTGACTTCTTCTCGGACTACTACATTACCTCATGTAGTTCTTGAAATTATAAATCTCTTAGTGGGATTAAATTGAAAGTGCCAGGATCTCGGTTTTTTAACACACTCAATAACCGCTTGTTTTCAATCAGATGCTTCCCAATCTCTTTTTGCTAATTCTAAGACGGTTGCGTGTTCCTTTATGACATTGGAATAATCTGTTGGATTAGTAATACACGGAATCTTCCTTATTTTCCTTTCAATAAGTCCAAAAATATGCTAGATTAATAATTTACACTAAAAACAAAACAGGAAAGTACTTACAATTTCTTTTTAGCTATAACTCTCCTATGGGTTTCTCGTTGCACTACACGTTTTCTACTTAAATTAGGAGGAGTTTTTTTGATAAAATTGCCAATATCAATTGTATCATCCATGATTAACAACATATACAATAATGTGCAATGTGCTTTCCTTTCATACACATGCATTTATATTCAAGGCAAGGTGATCACATGATGTAAACAAAGCATTTAATTGGCTATTCCATTATGGCGGGTTTTGTATCCAAATATTTTTGGAGATGGCGGGTTTTACATTTAATCAAGGATTTCGTATGGCATTTCTAATGATAAAAGGCGGACTTTGCTTGTTTACAGCCTATACAATACATACAGAAAATTAACGCGAATCGAACGGTGTATCTAACTCTATATTTTACAATTCTGGAGATGGCGGGTTTTGCATCTACACGACTCAAATATCAAAAAGAATATAGGTCCTTTATTTTTTCAATTTCTCTATTATGCTGTTCAATGTCGGCCACATCTTTGTGAATAATCCTGTACAGTAAACTTTTACAGTATATCCCAGATTCCACCATAAATAGTCGATTAATTTTAGCATCATTTTTCCGTACATCTCTTAAATACCATCTCAATTCATAATAAAAATTCGCCAAGTATTCAAAAAGTAAGATCACAGGTGGCGTTTGGCGTTAATGAGGTAATTTAAATGCATAGCACAAGGGTCGCGACCGATCACAACCGAAAACTCTCGGGGGAGGACGATGGCGACCCCCTGGTGTCAAGAGCAGGATTTGACGACACAGTGTTTTAGGGCCGCAGGAGTGCTGATGCCTCCTGCTTTCTATGGCCTTCTTCCTGCAGTTGAGAGAACCTGACTCGCTTTTAAGGACTCTCATTATATTATTTGACACGACCTAGGCTACTAGGATGTTTGAAATTGGTTTGCTTACATAGTAATCTTAAAACATATAGGGGCAACGTCGTCCTAAAATTAGAGCCATATTGAAAACTGTTTTATTCTCTACGAGTATACAACCTGTGGCTTCTTTTACAACTTAATTACTGTATAATAACGGTAATACTGCATTTTAAATTTAGAACGTTTACAACTGGGTGATTATTAGATAGGTTTTCGTTAATTAACGCTAAATTTATAACGAAAATGTCATCACTAAAGCTGGCACGTCGTGTGGCTATTCAGTGGTGCAACAGCAGGTAGATACCTGGTGAGGCAATGACTGGCCGGCGGACAAATCAAGGCGAGTCACAACTAATCCATTGTCGTGTTTTGTAGCTAATTTATTCCTCTCCGTTGTTTGTATGTTGTTGTATTGTTGATAATTCTATTTGTTGTATTTTATTGTTAATATTAATTTAATAATAAAATATGCCGGACGTGCGCAAGGGTATAGAACGACCATACGCTGGCAAAGTGAATAAATTTATCGGTGAATTCCCGGATTTATTCTATAATGGTGCTACAATGTAAGGTGTGCGAGACAAACCTGATGTGCTGGGATAAATATGATTGTAGACGTCACTTGATAGGTTGTTCTCTTTAAGGACATGGTTGTAGGTTGGTACATGTTACGTGTAAAGTGCATGCTTTACATCTTGTGGCAGAACCTAATCGACATGGTTTTCCAGAGGCAGATGCGTTAATAGCAAGTACAAAAAAAAATGTTCCCTAAATCTCCTAAACGCATTTCACAGCGAATGTCCCAGTTTTTCCGAACCACCACAGCCGATTTTTACACAATGGGGAACACGGTTGAAGGCAGCTTTTTTACAAGAAATAAAAGCTGTGATACTATAATTCGATTCTGACGAGGCTGCAGTTATTATAGAAAGCTAGACAAAATTCGAAGATGTTTCCGTTGAAACAGCTTTAAAACCTATTCACAAGAACTATAAAGGTTTACATGACGCCATACAAAACTTACAAAACAGTGTGTTGTCGTTAGAGGAGTCACTGCAAATAGTGAAGGAAGTAAATTGACTCCAACACTCTATAGGTGCCGCAAAAAATGTTCCCGTTAGATAAAAGTTCGCACGTGTGCTAAAGCAAGACACCGATTAAGACAAATTTGTGATGGTACTAATCAATCAATCAATCAAAACAATATATTTGTTTGTCCTATCAATATATTTAAATATTATGTACAAAACAATCATTTCGACATCCACGCCCTGAGCTAGCCAAACATCTACGATGTGATGTGCCGCCGTGGCAATTGAAGGGCTGGATAGGGATGGAGACGATTTAATATCTAAAAATTAAACTTAAAATACAGACACCTATCCTAAATTAAAAAAGATGTAATTAATACATGTCATTAAAAACTTATACCTAGGTTAAAAAATAACAAAACAGCATTAAAAAATTTCCAAAAAATGTTCTACCTTTATGTAATAGTAAGTAATTTAGAATATTAACAAGACGTTTCAAATGATAGTAGTTTTTATTCAGTTTGAAACATATTGTTATTTCAGTATAGACTGAAATTTAAAGTAAACATTTCCCTCAGTGTGGACGTATCTGGTACACAAGGTCACATAAATCAGACCATTAAAATCTCATGGGCACTGCCAAAGCTTTCGCCTCGGTATAGCTAGGTACTCTGTGGCATAAGGTTAATTTTAATCATCTCCAAATGATGCTAATTTGGTTGGCAAAACGCGCGTTGAGTGCAGCATGTGGTGTTTTGGTGTTTTATGGAAATCCACATCAGAGTAGGCTTCAAAGTTCCAACCCACTTCAGGATTGCTAATTATGTGCCAATTTTTGTCCACGTTCGCCGCTAGGTGGCTTTAACTATTTCCCAGCCGCCTATTAAAGAATGCAAGATGCCTCCAATTTCCATAATCTAGGACATCATGCTGCCACTGTAACTACTATCTTACCTACGTACAACTTCAGCAAAGTCATATCAAAACTAAATTACATAAGAATCAAACGTACAGAAATAGGAATTTCTTTAATACTATTCATTACGGCAATTTTTCTCTACTATCTAGAAATAAATGCAAATTTGCTATGGTAATTTGCCTCCTAAAGAATAGTTAGAGGCAACACACGGTAGCTCGGATGGTATAAGACGCTCGCAGGCTTGCCACCACATAATAACAGCGTTGCGTTACCGGCGGAGCGGCGTAATCGTTTCGTGTTTTTACCCGCCTACTTTGTAATTATATTTCTGATGCACGCTCGCTAAGGCTTTGCTTAGATCTAGCTATCTATTCCGAGGGACGAACGCAGATTTCCTTGCAGGCAATCGAGTAATTCAATAAGTGATACTTGGTACTTTTTATTTATATTCTTTAGAACTATTAATGAGGTACAGGGATTCATTTTCTAGACTTGCTTTTAAGGACAAACATGAAACCATATTTTTTTTCGCAGGGTCACAGGAATTGTAACGTTTTGATTACATATTGACTGAGATTTGTTATCGAGACGTCGTCGTCTGTCATGATTTCTCATTTACAAAGCTATTTGGCAAATAAGCAGAGGTAGGATTTACCAATCGGATATGACGTAAAGCCGGGGTTAGCTTTAGGTGGTTATGTGTCAATTTGCATGCATATATGAAACGATATTACCTTGACATTTTTTTTAGCGATTTCCGTATTATCCAAAGTTGATAAAGTCAATTTATTATAAACACTCACTCAAGGAGAACTGGCGGTGTAGGGGGATGTACTTAACAGTAAACTACACACACAAGTATTTTTCACTGCCGCATGCCGGTTACAAGAATAAAGTATATTTATAAAATTGAAGGTCTCGTATGGCTAGAGGAATTCGTGAAAAACTTCCGTGTCAAGATTCGTCCAGAAATGCCATAAAAATTTTCAAATTTTTTTTCACTTTGAGGGGTGAGGAAGTAATAATTAATTTGAATTCTCTTTATTAAAAAAAAACGAATCGTCAATGTAATTTGTACTATATAATTGTTATGAAATAAATAAATAAACCGCTACCAATTAATTGGGGATCAGAACTTCCTCACCGTAGTAAAACTCGACGTGTGGTGGAGTTTATAATAAAAGTAATTTTTGACGTTTCAAAAAAGTCACATTTTTTTACGTTTCAAAAGTCACATTTTGACGTTTCAAAAAAGTCACTCTGACGTTGCAACAAAGTCACATTTTTTGACGTTGCAAAAAAGTCACTTTGACGTTTCAAAAAATCACACTTGTTAACATTCCTTCACCTCTAGAATGTGTGTACCAAATTTGAAAGCTTTATCTCAAAAACTGACATATAGACAGAAAATTTTTTTCTGTCTGAAACTTTGTGTATCGTTATAATTCGTCGAGATTCGTCCAGAAATGCAATAAAATATTCAAAAATTTTTTCATGTCACTGTAAGTAAAGCCACCTACGCTCCGTTTATGGTTTTCTGAGGAAATATGTCTATTCATATTTGTGTTGCATGGCCACGAAATTACTTTGTTACATCAAGTGCAACACAATTGTCTACCATCAAATTATAAATTGGCAATATCGCGAATCTAAGAATTTACTGTATCTTCCGTCGGTTTAGTACGTTGTGACATGTTAACTGTGCATTTTTAGTACCTACGCCCGAATGAATCCACGTTATGCAAGATACTGTTTGATCGTGTTATATGTTTTCTCCCCCTCACGGTAGGGCCGGTCGTTGGCCTTCAGTAATGTACTGTAATTTAAAAAATCTATTACGCATTTCGTTTTAATTTAATATAGTGCATTCCCTGACAAAACAAGTTACCATGAACATTGTATAATTAAATAAAATACTCTTATGTTTTTGCAGTTTGGGAATGTTTTGGTAGGTGTTTGCTATATATTATATTATATCTGTAAAAGACATCCCTGTGAACCGATCGGTAAATCCCACGTATGCTAATATTTGCTTTGTTAATACCAAAACACTGTAGTTAGATAATTTTTAACGTGGTCGATTATAACACGTAGTAGTTACCATACAATTACCATTTTAATCACATG
Source organism: Rhamnusium bicolor (assembly GCA_029963845.1). Taxonomy (NCBI): domain Eukaryota; kingdom Metazoa; phylum Arthropoda; class Insecta; order Coleoptera; family Cerambycidae; genus Rhamnusium; species Rhamnusium bicolor. The sequence continues at coordinate 1,850,479 of JANEYF010000904.1, forward strand.
AATAGTTCTTTTGTTTTATTTAATTCTAAATTCTGTGGAAGTACTATATTTAAAAAAAATAAATGAAGAAAGTAATGAAGCAAGAAGGTTGAATTTGAAATAATTTAGTTACGTATGTGTAATTTTTTTTAATAAATTTAATTACAATTAAAAGTGTTACAGTAAAACATATACCTATAAGTAAATATATAAGAAAATTATTGATTAGTTAATTTACTTCTCACCCTATAATATTTTCGTAAATTCTGTAGAGTAAAGGAATGCAAATTTAAAGTGTGAATGCGTAGGAAATAATAATACAATAATAAAGATGAAATAATTTGATTTCAAATTCAAATTCATTTATTTTGTTTAAGGACAATTCAACTTGTATAACAATAGTCAGTAGGTAAAAACAAAAACAACAAAATCTAAAAGACAAAAGAACAATAAATACTACTTAATCTAAGCAAAAAACTCAGATAAGGAATAAAAACATTTATCAACTAAAAATAATTTCAGTTTTTTCTTAAACTTGTATAAATTAGTATCATTTTTTAAATTATCAGGCAAATTTTTAAAAATTTTCAGTCCCAAATCATTTGGTGACTTATTTGTGACTAATAATTTACAAAAGGTACACGAATATCATTTCTATGCCTAATATTTACTCTATGTATATCTTTATTAAGAGGGCTAATCGAACGAGTGTTTGTAAGGTAATTTTTCAAAATTTATTTCTTCCATACGGTTTAGTCAAATTGCACCAAATTTGGAGGATCAGTAGTTGAAAGTATACTAGAGGGTACATGTATATCTATTTTAATTAATTTTCACTTTATGTAGGGAAAATTTATACTATAAATATAAGTCAAATTTGGACATGATTAGCTCCTGAATTATGATATCAATCGGTAAAATTCGAGGTAAAATTCATACATGTCGTCTAGAATGAATCTTCATAATTATGCTCAGCAAGTTTCAAACTTTTATTCCGTACTATTTGGTTAAAAAGAATTCTCTAAATAAGTATCTTTGTCACTACAAATGGAGCAAGGAAGTGTTACCTCTATCGGGAATCGCACCTCAATGAAGTCGGTGAATAAAACGTCCAGTGAAGGATAGTCAAGAGCAAAATTATTCAGCGGCGCATGTATAAAAACTTTCTAGAGAGTGACACAGCTATCCGAAGCTTTTTCCCGACTAGTCCCCTTAAGGTAGAACTTATGTATATTTTTAAAAACGTATGTACACATTTCAAATACAAATAAAGATGTTAATGTAAGAAGTTTAAATTCTACAAAAATGTTTCTGCAAGTGTGTGTACTAGGCAAACTCGCCATGTTGCGCAGAATACGTTTTTGTGATGTAAAAAACAGTATGTGATAGTGTGGACTCACCCCAGAAACAGACACCATATCGTAGTCGCGACTCTACCTGTGCATAATATAAATTTATCAATTGTTGTTTCGTTAAAATTTCTTTCATAATTTTAAATAAAAAATTTATTGAATTTAAAGTAGAAACCAGAAGATTGCAGTGAACTTTCCAATTGAGACATTTGTCTAAATGAATTCCTAAAAAACTAACACTATCTGCAGCAGCACTATCAAGAACAGTATTATTAATATTAGTACTACATTATCACACTTTTTCTGTCTATTATGAAATCTGATCATTTGTGTTTTATCAGCATTGAAATATAAATAGTTCTGATTAAACCAGTTACACACATTTTCCAAAGTTTTGTTAATATCATTACTCAGTCTGTCGGACGATTTGTTCGAAATAATTAAAGACAAATCGTCAGCATACATAGTAAAGGAATTTTTACCTAACAATGATTCAAATGAGTTGACATATAAAATAAAAAATACAGGGCCAATAACTGAACCTTGCGATGCACCTATTTCAACGAGGCAAGAGTTAGAATTTATCTTTTCACGGAATCACGACTAGTATATTGCAAAGAAACATACTGCTTACGCAGTAAGTAGAATATTTATGAACTCATTTTGATGATTATTACTATTTTCCCTTGAATATATCGATTTAACATTCATTTTAGGTATGAAAATAATTTAGTATTTTAGTTTAATTGTTGTAGGCCGAGGATACACAAAATAAAAAATTGTTATTCAGTAAGGTAGATCTCATCGAGTACTACAATTTAAAAAAAAAATCAGTTCTCTCAGCTACAACCGAAATACTGAGGCGTGTCCACTCAAAATATAACACACTGTATATGTAAATCAATATATAATAATGTTATGATAATATATAGGTACTTATTAATTAACACGCTTTTATTAGCTTCACTTGTATGTTTGTTTGTTTGTTTGTTTGGTTGTTTGTTTGTTTGTTTGTAACCGACTCTTTGGACTCGATTTTGACCCACTTTAAACGGACAGATTTAATTGAAACTTTGTACAGTTACGAAGAACCGGTAACAATACAATAATTTGATAAGTTTATATCATTATCCTGATCAGGATCGCCAGTCCTTTCCTCACGTATCCTCTGCGTGAGAGCAAGAGGCTTAATATTGTAAGTATATTCCGTGATTCTCAGTTCGGTCGTTGGCCGAGCGGGCAAGTCTTAGTCGACGCGAAACGACGGACTCCTCGGGCGTGAGTTCAAATCCCATGGCTGAAATAAAAAAATATATTTTTTTTCAGAAATATCTGTTGGATCGTAATATGTTATAATATCAGCATCAATAAGCAATATAAATATAGTTTAAAAAAAACTACAAAACACGCTTTCATAGTACATCAAACTAAAAAGTGAAAAATAAATATAGTTTAAAAAAACTAAAAAACACGCTTTTTAAAGCACATCAAACTAAAAAGTGAAAAATAATTATTAATATAAACTGAAAACAACAATGAACGAAAAATACTAGTATTATTGTGAAAAAAGCGTGGGGCGCTTTGTGCCATATTTTTCGTATATCGAGCAACCCACGCTTTTTTTTTCACAATAATACTAGTATTTTTCGTTCATTATTGTTTTCAGTTTATATTAATAATTATTTTTCACTTTTTTAGTTTGATGTGCTTTAAAAGCGTGTTTTTTAGTTTTTTTAAACTATATTTATTTTCTTTCTTATGTTTACTATATTTGTTTCGTTTTCTTTTTTTGTATTTGTTTTATGTTTGTAACTTTGTGTGCAATAATGAAATAAATGGGTCGACATTGACTGTAAATTGTAATGCATAACAATATATCTTACACTTATTTTTTTCTCCAGAATACAATATATATTTCATGTTTCTTTAGCTCATATGAATTAGCAAAAGGATTCTTCAAGGGTCGCGGACATATGATTGGTATTTGATTCCCAAACTCATCTTCTATAAACCAGATGATATCCAACTAAAAGATGGAAAGTTTCCAATTTGGGAAGATCCACAGCTACTGTTAACATAATAGCCAAATTAACTGACAAATTAATTATTTACGGAATTTCAAGTTGGTTACTGAAGTACCCAAATGGGTTAGAGCGCTTATTCTTACTTGTCTGATAGCGAAAAAAAAATTTTTAATAACACTATTGAGAAAAGTTCTGAAATGGAAATGTTTATCATCAGGAAGTTGCCGGCCAAAATTTAATCAGCTTTACTTTGATAATGGTTGAGCCACAAATTTAAATTTTAGTGTCACGAATAGTTACAAATAGTTACAAATTAGTTACTAAATAGTGAGAGGAAAAAATGCGAAATTATATTGTCATTTGGCTGACGAGACATTGGCGCCTTAATTTAATAATTTATTACTCGACTATGATGCAGTTACAAATTCTAATTTATGGGTTACAAATAGTTACAAATTAGTTACTAAATTATGACAGGGAAAATAATGCAAAATTATAGTGTCGTGCGGCTGCCGAGAAGTTGGCTGCCATAATTTATTAATTTATTACTCGAAGATGATGCAGTTACAAATTCTAATTTGTAGGTTACAAATAGTTACTAATTAGTTACTAAATGATGATAGGAAAAAAATAACAAAATTATAGTGACGTGAGGCTGCCGAGAAGTTGGTTGCAATAATTTAAGAATGTAGTACTCGGCTTTAGTTCAGTTACAAATTCTAATTTATGGGTTACAAATAGTTACAAATTAGTTACTAAATGATGGTCAGGTGTAAAATAAAAACATTAAAATTTGTACTGCTCCTGGGAAGTTTACATCAAAAATATATTTTTTAATATCTACCAACGGGGCGAGTTACAAATTTCGGTATATAAGTTACAAATAGTTACAAATAAGGTACTAACTGATGGTATGGACAAAACAAAAAAACTCATTTGAGGCGGCCAACTTCACGGACCCAATCTGGGTATGAGGCAATATCACGAATTTCTCAATATAATCTAGATGTCTGATTCAATACTAATAAAATGTCCCCTACATGTAAGCTGACATACTGTGGACAATTTATATTGGCTATATATTAACCAATTATAGAAGGTTATGAGACCGCGGATATTTAAATCGTGTTTAACACACATTAGTCTGTTTCAACAGGTTCTCGAAAAACTGTCGAATTATTTTCAATTTATTTTCACTCTTTTGTGATATTTCTACTGATTATTGGTAACTAGCCGATAAATTGTGTTATTATCACAGTCGTGTATTACAAATTAGTTAAACAGTATTTGAGGAAAAAATTTTACACATTTGAGAAGAGAAAACAACTCGATTTAAAAATGTTTCATTATAAAAAATTACAAAACTCTCCAGCTTTTAAAGAAAACCTATTGATGTTTGAATTCTACATACATAATTAATAAATCCAGTCACAGCACATCACATAAAGGAATCATCCAAAAATGACAATTGACAAATCGAAACCCACCTAATCTTTACCAATAACAAATTGAAATGTAACTAGATTGCCCATAGTATGGCGGCCCCCAATACAGGGGACATTTTTTCAAGGTCGAGCCATATCAAATGGAGATCCCGATTATATTGAGAAGTTCGTGGTCAGTATTAGCTGCCGATCCTGAACTTCGGTCTAGTTTCCTCTCCTCGTTGATCATTAATATTTTCTTTTTATTAAAATACTATCAAGCAAGAAGACACCATACAGTATTATTTCTGGTTCTTGTATGCCAAAGAATTTATTTAAAATAATATTCTCCTCGTATCTGGCAGTCTATAAGCGTGATTCAGAATCCTGCCTGCAATGAGTGTCTAACATGTCGTAGAGGCAGTGACGCGTAAGCCTGGTGCTCCTGGCAGCATATCTGTCGGAGACACGATCGCATATACAACCCCCATACGTAAAACTCGCTCAACTAAAAATGAAATGTTCTTGCTGTAATGACCATGTTCTACCTCAGATTAATGCGATCCATTATTTGACATTAACGGGCAGCTGTTTCCTTTTAAAACTTTTGTCTTTATTTCAATAAAAATTAATTGGAAGTTCACATCTTACCTTTAACTTTTTGAATGACACAAACTTGTTCCAAAGTACAAAATTAAACAAAACCAATTATTAATATTTATTTGTATCGCTTGTTACTAGACTGAATACAGGGTGGGAAACAGTAGCGGATTTAGGATTCGGCTAAGGGGGAATAGTGTTAGTAACCCAAATGGCTTTGACAGTCCTTTAGAGGAATTAGGAAGGTACTGATCTGATCTCGCAAGAATCAAATCTTGACAAATATTGTCACTAAAGTAAACAGAGTCAGAAACCACAAAAGATAAAAAAATTATCAAACAGTTACGTGTAAAAGATTGTTTTTTACTTAAAAGCTGATAAGGGTAATGAGGTTGTTAGACAAAGAGGATTGTCATGAAAGGTTAGACAACCTGAATAGAATGGTTCCTATAAAAACTTTCCAGAAATCTATTACCAAAAATTTATTAAAGTAAGGAATGTCCTTAAATTCTGTAACAACCTTATTATTCCAGCTTTAAAATAGGAGGTTACATGTATCTAAATCAAGCATATCTAGTTTATGCTGCTTGCCTAAGATACATAAACCAGAAAAGTGGGTGCGTCCTATTGTTTCAGCAATTGGATCGTCGACTTACCATCTATCAAATTGGTTAACAGAGGAGTTCGAAAATTTACCTATTGCACCACTTAGTTTCTCTGTAATTAATTCCAACGATTTCATTAATAAGGTGAAAAATATTAAGTTGCAAGAAGGTGAAATTTTGATCTCCTTTGACGTTTGGTCATTGTTTCCAAGTGTTCCGATACTACAGACCTTGGACTACCTTAAGGATCTACTCGAATTAAACAATCTCAGTCAAGATGTAGTAAAAGAATATTTTCAACTCACTTAATTTTGCATGATACATAATTGTTTTCGATTCAACGATAATTTCTTCGAACAACATGAAGGAACAGCAATGGACAACTCGTTGTCACCAATCATTGCCAGTCCCCTCATGAATAGATTCAAAATGTAAGCAAAAGAAGAATTTGATTATTTATCCAGGGTTTTTCTTAGGTATGTGGATGGTATTTTTGCAGTGTTTGATACTGACAATTTTATTTTGCGTTTCGTGTTAATTAAATTCACATTTGAAACTAAAAACTCTGGATAATACCATTTTTAGATGTATTAATAATTTGAAATAATGAAAATAAGTTAGAATTTGGGATATATAAAAAATTTACCAGTACCCTACGATATATAGGTTTGAAAAAGAAAAAGACGTTGATTAAGGATATAGCTGCGACTAATGGATATTCTGTAAGTTTAATTGATAGAATAATCAGGAAACGTAAAAGAGCCATTTCAAAATTCTTCGACCTTTCAATATGAAAGAGAAAATCCGAAATTTTTATTTATTTATTTATTTATTTATTTAACTACACTATCCCACAGTAAATTACCAATTACGGGATAGGAACACAAACTATAAACAAATAGTGCAACAAAATATCTGCCGATAGTTACACAATATTCAACATTTAAATACATTATTTTACAAAACGTAGTTTTAAAATAGCAGTAAGAAATGATTGACAGACAAAATTAGAGAAAAAAAACAAAAAAAATGTTATAAAAGCAATTAAATTAACACAAAGTGACTAGGAGCTAATAATAATAAAAAAAGAGGAAAAATAAAAAAAAATAATAAACAGATACACTAAGTAGTCCAGATCTATTAGGTAAATTGCTAGTTTTTTAAGAATTTCTTCTTTATTTCCTTTATTTTACAATTGAATATATCAATATTGTTTTTAACCTCTGAATAATTAGAGCAAGCTTGAAAGAGTGGCGATGCTTTTAATATGTTAGTTCGAGGAGTGGACAGATGAAATGTTTCAGGAGAGCGCGAGGCTAATCTCGGTACGTTAAAGTCAAGGTGTTGGAGAATTTGTGGACAATCAAAATCATATTTAATTATCTTGTGCAGAAAAAATGATAGAGTGCATGGATCTTCTTTCCTTCAGTGACACAAAATCATATAAGTTTAATAGCAAATCGTGGGGAAAACCATTAGTGGGGTAAATTCTGTTATCCTTAAAATACATATACTTGACAAATTTACGCTGAATATTTTCAATATTGTCTATATGCGGCATATGTTGGACACCATACTATGGACGCATATTCCAGACGTGCTCTTATGAATGCGTTATACAGGAGTATCACTGTGCTAGGGTCAACAAAATCTTTACTATTTCTTACTACAAATCCAAGATTTTTATAGGCTACTTTTAGTGTTACGTTAACATGCTCATTAAAAGATAGTTTACTATCAAATATAATTCCCAGATCTTTTATAAAGCAGGGACGAGCCAAGAATACATTGTCTATTTGATAAGCAAAGGCTAGAGGATTTAATTGCCTACTGAACGACATCACATTGCATTTCTTAATGTTAAGAGGTAGATTATTGGCAAAACACCAATCATTAATTTGATTTAATACATCCTGTAGCCGAGCGCAGTCATCATATGAGTCGATTTTAGAATACAATTTTATGTCGTCAGCATACATTAGAAAGCCGATTTTGAGAGAGGATGGTATGTCATCTATAAATATATTAAATAGAAGGGGACCAAGAATAGAACCTTGCGGGCCTCCTGACATTACATCTATACTGTTAGACTTATAACCATGATACTGCACATATTGTACTCTCTTGTAGAGATACGAGCTAAGTAGATTTATGACATCTGACGATATTCCATATTGGTCTAAGCGATTTATTAAAATGGAATGGTCTTGACGATCAAAGGCCTTGGAGAAATCCGTATAAACAACATCAACTTGTCCTTGATTTGTAATTTGTAGCGATTCCATTCGATCCTCGATTCACCCGTGGTATTGGTAAGATTTTTAAAGGTATAGGTATGCCAGTGATTCATTCATTGGAATTTAAGAAATCCAAAAGACAAAATTATAACAAACGGAAAGTCGGGGATTTACGAAATTAACTGTAAAGACTATAATCAAAAGTATGTAGGACAAACTAGAGGATTGATTGAAACTAGATTCAAAGATCATATGGCTCATCTCAAATATGGTAGAACGATAAGTCTAGTGTTGCTCAACATGCATTTGAGAAAATCATAAAATAAATAGTAGCAATTTAAGGTTAATTAGGAATGTAACAAATACCAGACAGCTGGATTCGAAAGCTTGGAAATTACAAAGTGTAAAAAAATAGTATGAATAGCGAAAGTGGACCAATCCCATTGGTTAGTTGTCACGGGTAACCGTAACATTAGTTTAGTTATAAATAGAATACATTATTAGCATAAGGCTAGTTTTAATCATCTCCAGATGCTGCCAACTTGGTTAACGAAACGCGCGTCAGTGTTAGCTTCATGTCAAAGGTTTCAACCCACTTCAAGAAGATAATATAATCTTGGAAAAGTATGTTCAACACGAAATAGCCAACTCCTTGGCCAGAGAAGGAGCAGGATCACGAATCATCGTACCAGAACCGGTACTTGGTATATCTTCAAGTACTGCTAAGATGGCTACCTCAACCTGAGCTGAAAGGAAAACTCTCCAGTATTGGCAAGAGTTACCAGGATTAGTTCAGTCGAAGGCGTTTATAAAATACCCCTTGAAATCAAGAACTAAGAAACTTTTAGAGTTAAACAGGATAAACCTGAAAACTTTAACAGGCCTATATATCGTGCACTGCCGACTAAACTATCATCTGCATAAACTCGGCCTAGCGGAAAACGCTGAGTGCCGTCTATGCTTGGAGGATGATGAGAAGGCGGACCACGTCTTGTGCACCTGTCCCGCTGTGGAGAGGATCCGATTCTCAATATTTGGCAAAGGGCAACCACTGCCAGAGGATCCCACTCACAATAACCTAACATATCCTAACCTAATAGATCTCAAGAGTGTCTGCCGCCAAGTTAACCGTTAAATCATTGGCAAATATTGTTATATGACCTGTTATATATTCAGGCACATTGTTGATATATAACAAAAAAAAGCAGTGGCCCTTGTGGAACCCCAACAATAAGATTATACATTTCAGATTCATATCCATTTAATTTTACTTTCAATCTTCTATTTTCCATGTAGGATAAGATCCATGTCAATATTATTCCCCTTATGCCAATATTATATAATTTATCTTTAAGTAGTTTACGATCAATTACATCAAAAGCCTTTGTTCAATCGATCATTAAAGATACTACATATTTACCAGTATCCATAGACATATTCTAAAAAATTATAACAAGCTGTTTCAGTGGACTTTCGTGTTCGAAATCCATGTTAAGCTATGGTCAGAATTGTTTTTTTCACAATATGAAGCAATTCTATCATATACAATTCTTTCTAATATCTTAGATACTGCACTCAATATGGATATTTGTCTGTAACTCGCTATTTCATCAGAAGGACCTTTTTTTGCAGTGTCGTATAACAATTGACTGTTTTAGTAAATTGGGAAAATGACCTTGAGATACTGAAAGATGAAAAGTGTGCAGTCAAATGTCAAAACCTACAGATTTTTTTCTTCAATTTATCAATGGCTTTATTAACCTCATCATTTGTGATTGGTCTAAAAAACACAAATTGTTCGCGGTATGCAGAAGTGGTACAAGGTAAGGTCATATTTAAACCGAAATGTTGCTCTAATTTATTAGTGATTAGCAAAGACATTGGTTATAGTATTATTATCAGTAACATGTTCATCATTATGCTTCAATGTTGTAATATTTTTATTGTATTTATTTCTGCCTAATCTAATATTCCATATTGCTTTATTTTTATTTGGAGCATCTTTAATTTTGTTGTCATTATAATTAAATTTAGCAGTTTTTATATTGTATGTTTATATTAATCAAAATACATTTTTCAAATAATAATAATAATAATAATAATAATAATAATAATAATAATAATAATAATAATTACCGGACGGTCCTAACGATGACGACAATGCTATTGCACATGGACGCTTTAAGTGGACGAGGGAACTTCGGGATGACTTGCTGACCTGCCGCGAGAGTAGCGAACCTGAGCGAAGGGGATACATGGCGCGAATGCATGCACTTTGGTGCGAAATGCATCCCGAGCATCGCGCCTTCTCTCAACAACATCTGAGAGATCAAGTATCCTTTCTGCTCAGGACGGGTTACGTAAGGGCACCCCGCCAGCTGGAAGAACTGCCAGCCGCAATCCCACCGCGGCAATTACCAGCTGATGGGGAACATCCTTTAGAGTTCACCGGTGTAGACTTAAGGACGAGGGTTAGCCTTAACACCAGGGCTAACCTAAAGCCACAAGACCTGGCTAGAATGGACGCGGTCATCGATGAGGAAATTCCGGAAGATGTAGACATCTGGCAAATCAACTGTGCCGTGTACAACGCCGCGAAGCAACTCGTCCCCCGTGAGAGGTCAACCAATCACGGGGTCGAGAAAGCCAAGCGGCGTGTACAAAAAATCGAAGGCAAGATACAGTCGGCCAGACAACACGCTTCTCGGATCCAGAGTGTGGTGGAATATAAGACGACTGGTAGAGTTTTTACTCCCAGGATCCGGCGCATAGCTGCCGGATTAAGACGTCAACACCATACTCTAAATCTGACAGTGATGCTTACCATCAAGCAGCACTGTCTAGATAGGATCCGAGCGCTCATGGCGATAAAGAAAACATTGAAGAGGCGGGTGAGGAGTATGGAACAAAACAATTTGTTCCGTACGAATCCTTCCCGCCTCTTTCAAGAGCCACAGCGTGTTGTCGAGAATCCGCCGACTGTAGAAGATGTCGAAACCTTCTGGAAGGGAATCTACGAAACGCCGCGTCCATTCAATAGCGACACTCCATCAATTGCACACTTCGAGGCTCTGTGTCACAGACATCTTGAAGAGCCAGAAGAAGTGTGCCCGGCAATCAGTACGGAGGAAGTCCAACAAGCACTTGTTGGTACCAAGAACTTCGCTGCCCCGGGCCCAGACGGCATTAACAACTGGTGGTGGAAGAAATTTCCTTCCACTCACCGCCGTCTGGCGCGAGTTTTCAACTCATGGTTGAACGAGGGGCAGCAGATTCCGGACTGGTTCGTCGAGGGACGTACTGTGCTTATCCCCAAAAAGGGGGATCTTTCCGACCCGAGGAATTATAGGCCGATCACCTGCCTTAACTCCTGCTACAAGATATTTACACGTATCTTGTATGCTAGGACGCTGAGGTCTGTTGATCCGGTCTTCCAGCAGATACACGAACAGCGTGGTGCCAAGAAGGGCATGGCAGGTTGCAAGGACAGCCTGCTGATAGACCGCTGTATTACACAGGATTCTGTGCAATACAAGCGGAATCTATCGATGGCCTGGATTGATTACCGCAAGGCATTTGATACAACATCGCATGAGCTGTTGTTGTACTTGCTCGAATGTCTTGCGGTACCAGCACCACTAGTGAGATGCATAGAACAGCTGCTACCGCTCTGGAAGACCCGCTTCACCATAACATCAGGTGCACAGCGGGTCACGACAGGGCAGGTGGCATTTAGGAGAGGAGTTTTCCAGGGTGACTCCCTGAGTCCTCTCCTCTTCTGCATCTCACTGCTGCCGTTGTCTGTTGGGCTCCGCCAAACCCGCGGATATCAATGTGGGCCACCCAGCGACCGGAGGCATAAGGTCACCCATCTATTTTATATGGATGACCTTAAACTTTATGCCTCCGGAGAGCGCGAACTACAAAACGCTCTTAGGGTGGTCGAAGAATATACGCGGGCAATTGGTATGGAGTTCGGGTTGGATAAATGTGCAGTCGTCCACCTCAAGAGAGGACGATGCGGGGAATTCCCTGAAGATGCGCAGCTCGCAGACGGAAGCATCCTAAGACATCTGGATGCCGGAGAGACCTATACATACCTGGGTGTGCAACAAAGGCACATCCAAGATGTAACACTAATAAAGGATTCTCTCCGCGGCAAGTACAGACACCGCCTCCGAAAGATTTGGTCTTCCGAACTTTCGGGGAAGAACAAGGTGTCTGCAACTAATATGCTTGCCGTTCCGATTCTGCTCTACTCCTTCGGAGTAGTAAAGTGGAGGGTAGATGAGCTGCGCCAATTAGACAGAGATACCCGCAAGATGATGAATATTCACAGAAGTATTCATCCTAGATCGTCCGTTCCTCGTGTGTACCTCCCACGTCAACGGGGGGGCCGAGGACTCTTGAGCCTGGAGTGTACGCATGGCAGAGTAGTACTGAGTATGGCATGTAACATACTCAGGAGCTCAGATCCCCTCTTGCGGTTCGTAAAACATCACGAAACTGTAGGAGTGGGAGCAGGATTGTTCAAGGCAGCAAAAAGAGCCGCAGATGAACTCGGTCTCGCATTTGACATCAGGCGAGGAGGCCGGCGAGGTGCTGATGTTGAGTCAGTCACCGAACTTCAGCCAAATCGTCTGAAAGCCCGAATTAGAGCTGCCGAACAGGAAAATCTGTTTCGGCAGCACGTCGATAAACCCCAGCATGGTGTCTTCTATAAGAACATAGAAACACTGGGTTTATCGACCAGGCTGACCTTCGCCTTTCTAAGGTCAGCAGGGCTTAAGTCGGAGACCGAGGGATTCATTATGGCCTGCCAAGATGGTGTTATCAACACCTTGGTCTACCGTAGCCGCGTGTGGCGTGTAGAGGTTCCTGATATCAACTGCAGGACCTGCCATCAGGCGCCGGAATCGCTCATGCATTTACTTTCTGCATGCCCCATATATGCGATTTCGGCCTACATCCACCGACATAACGCGGCCTTACGAGTGCTATACTACCATCTACGGCACTCGTACGGGGTAGACCAGACACCAGTGCTGCCTTACGTCCCCGGAGATATTGAGTCCGTTGTCGAGAACGAGAAATGCCGGATTTACTGGAACTACTCGTTCCCGACTGTCAGGCTAATCCAAGCCAACAAGCCTGACATAGTCCTCCTCGACCATCAACTCAAGGTGATGTATGTTATCGAGTTCTCCGCACCTGCTGAGAAAAACATCACCTTGAAGGAGGAGGAGAAACGGACCAAATATCGCGATCTCCGGTACGAGCTCCAAGTGCTGTACCCAGGCTACTCGGTCAAAATGGTCGTCCTTATTATCGGTGTACTCGGAGGGATAAAGCCTACGCTGCTCTCGGAACTGAAGATCATACCGGCCTGCCAAAAACCAGCCGAGTGGCTGGCAGGTCAAATGCAGAAGGCGGTCATTCTGGGTTCTCTCCGTCTACTTAGGGCACACGATTCTGGTATCTACAGTCACTAACCCTGCGGGATGCGGGGAGTGGCTGTAGTTGATGCGCCGGCGCGACTCCCGTGAGGCGTCGGAGGCCACGGGAGGACTGACCGGCATCGGGAAACCGAAAAAAAAAAAAAAATAATAATAATTCCGGAACTCAAGATCATACCAGCCTGCCAAAAACCAGCCGAGTTGCTGGCAGGCCAAATGCAGAAGGCGGTCATTCTGGGTTCTCTCCGTCTGCTTAGGGCACACGATTCTGGTATCTACAGTCACTAACCCTGCGGGATGCGGGGAGTGGCTGTAGTTGATGCGCCGGCGCGACTCCCGTGAGGCGTCGGAGGCCACGGGAGGACTGACCGGCATCGGGAAACCGAAAAAAAAAAAAATAAAAAAAATAATAATTCCGGAAGATGTAGACATCTGGCAAATCAACTGTGCCGTGTACAACGCCGCGAAGCAACTCGTCCCCCGTGAGAGGTCAACCAGGCAAGATACAGTCGGCCAGACAACACGCTTCTCGGATCCAGAGTGTGGTGGAATATAAGACGACTGGTAGAGTTTTTACTCCCAGGATCCGGCGCATAGCTGCCGGATTAAGACGTCAACACCATACTCTAAATCTGACAGTGATGCTTACCATCAAGCAGCACTGTCTAGATAGGATCCGAGCGCTCATGGCGATAAAGAAAACATTGAAGAGGCGGGTGAGGAGTATGGAACAAAACAATTTGTTCCGTACGAACCCTTCCCGCCTCTTTCAAGAGCCACAGCGTGTTGTCGAGAATCCGCCGACTGTAGAAGATGTCGAAACCTTCTGGAAGGGAATCTACGAAACGCCGCGTCCATTCAATAGCGACACTCCATCAATTGCACACTTCGAGGCTCTGTGTCACAGACATCTTGAAGAGCCAGAAGAAGTGTGCCCGGCAATCAGTACGGAGGAAGTCCAACAAGCACTTGTTGGTACCAAGAACTTCGCTGCCCCGGGCCCAGACGGCATTAACAACTGGTGGTGGAAGAAATTTCCTTCCACTCACCGCCGTCTGGCGCGAGTTTTCAACTCATGGTTGAACGAGGGGCAGCAGATTCCGGACTGGTTCGTCGAGGGACGTACTGTGCTTATCCTCAAAAAGGGGGATCATTCCGACCCGAGGAATTATAGGCCGATCACCTGCCTTAACTCCTGCTACAAGATATTTACACGTATCTTGTATGCTAGCCTGCTGATAGACCGCTGTATTACACAGGATTCTGTGCAATATAAGCGGAATCTATCGATGGCTTGGATTGATTACCGCAAGGCATTTGATACAACATCGCATGAGCTGTTGTTGTACTTGCTCGAATGTCTTGCGGTACCAGTACCACTAGTGAGATGCATAGAACAGCTGCTACCGCTCTGGAAGACCCGCTTCACCATAACATCAGGTGCACAGCGGGTCACGACAGGGCAGGTGGCATTTAGGGAGAGAAGTTTTCCAGGG